>BLKR01015852.1:0-47400 GCA_011170035.1 Teleogryllus occipitalis | reverse complement strand
ATAGTGACATACCGATATGTCACATGAATATAAACTAACATTTATTTGAAGACAATATGGTGGAATATGCATTAAGAAGTTTAGACGATCGAAAGGTCAGCTACATCAAAATATAACGAACGCATGGATTGGCTGGGTGAGAGAAGGACGGTCAAATGTTATGAAAAAAAAGAAGGTAGTTTAATACGAAGCTTCGAGGGGTGAATCATGCAGGAAGATTTGATTCTGACCGGCATCGCGTGTCTGAACGGATCGTAGGTCGTGAGAGGGAGCGAGTGGAGTGCAGATAGTCAGAGTCGGGTTTTCAGATCGTGAAAGTTTAAGGACAGTAAATAATATTGCAGATATTGCATGTGGAAGTAATATTGATGCATAAATTGGAACTTTGTCGGGAGTGGTGATTGAGTTATAGGTTTCGGGACTGTCATAGGACGTAATCGGGACTGATAATTTTGATAGTTTGACACCATCTTGGATAGGAGCAGAAGAGGATTTCTTGGAACTTTGGACTACGGCAAGCTCGCAAGATATTTCGACTGAGAAGTCTTCGAGGGACATCAACGAAGAATAGATAAGTTAACCGCGGTATAAAATTCTAAATTCAAAGATATCTTGATCAAAGGCCTAACATTAAAATCATGTATTAAATTCACTATATTGTTTGCAAAAAGGTAACAATAAACTTTGTTAAATTTTGTTCTTTAGAAAAGAAAGTGATATTTCATTTAGTCAATCTAAACAGTAATGAACTAGGAATTAGAATCATTCTATTTCAGATTCCCAGCAGCGCTGTATAGTCTGCGGATCCTATAATCCATTATAAAGGTAATAAGGATTATAATATATCGTGACCCATTGACCCAGCAAGCCGGACGCTAAGATCTTTGCGAGAAATTAATGTAGAGAGAAAATTTGCATATCCCAAAATGGCGCGCCAACGTGATGCATAATTTGTTATAATTTATAACAATTGGTGACACGGATAAAATTAGTCTTATAAATTATAATAAAGTGATCCAAAGGGAATCTGAAATTTATGGATTGACATTTGAAATTAATTGTTAATTGTAAGAAAGAGCCAAGACCATTTCATTGGTGTGATTTTAAAATAATTTAACAGAGAGATTTTAATTTGTATTATAATTCAAAATGGATACTAGGAGCAAAAAATTGCGTATGGAGAATATTAATGTAGATGATATGGCGTCTGCTAATACTAACCCCGAGGGAGAAATCTCGCGTGAAATTATTGAGATTGAACCACAAGAAAAGGAAATAATGGCTGCACCGTTAGGAAATATGTACCCTAATAATTTAATTCTTAAAATGTTAGCAGAAATGAACGCAAAACTTGAGCATAATAATACTAAATTAGAGAGAATTACTTCAGATATGAATACTAAATTAGAGGGAATTACTTCAGATATGAATACTAAATTAGAGGGAATTACTTCAGATATTAAGACTAAATTTGAAAAAAAAATAACGCTAAATTGGAAGGAATGACATCGAAAATGTCATTAGAATTGAAGAATTTTCGTCAGGAAATACACGAGGAAATAGTGCAATTACGGGTGGATACATCGGCTGAATTCAATATTATTCATTGTAAAATTGAGTCTTTTAATAATCAAGTCGACCAAATGCAGAGGGAATTAAAAGAATCTGGCGACAAAATTAATTCCAAAGTTAATAATTTACAGGAGAGCGTTGTGACATTGGGATATTTACATGACCAACAATGCGAAAAGTTGACAATCGTCGAATCGCGTGTAGATAACTTAAACGCAATGTCGCTTCAACATGGCGAAAAAATTGAAAATATAGAATCTAAATTAGTTAATTCGGATAGTAAATTAGAAAAACGAATACAGGAGGGACTTAGAAACATTAAAATGGTGCAAGAATCTGAATCTGGGAAATATATGTCGGACATTAAGGACAAGATCGAACAGTTAGAAAACGAATTCATGAGGCATTCGCAGGGAAATATAGCAATGAATGCATCGGCGCTTGTAATACCAAGCCACCTAAAATTTCATGGTGATATGAAAGAACAATCGTGGTCGTTTATTTCAAAATTAGAGAATTATTTTATGATAAATAATATCCCCGAAAGATTAAAATTGCATATAGTAGAACAAGCCATGTCGTCCAAGGCACATCATTGGTTGACCTCTTTAGTACCGGAACCGACTAATTATAAGGAATGGAAGGATAAATTCTTAAAAAGATATTGGAACGAAAGTCACAAGTTTGATCTAAAATACAAATTAATGAGTGAAAGGTATAAGAAAGGTGGAGCCGAGAATATGTGTGACTTCGCAACACGTAAAATAGCAGCATTCAAGGCATGCGAAGACAGAATGGATAGCAATGAATTAATTAGAATTATTATTCGTCAGTTGCCTGTAAATATCCAAAATTTATTGTGGAACTCCATGCCTATTGATTCTGAGGATCTGGTCGAACGTTTAAGTCGATTCGACCAGACATTGAATAGTGATTATGATCGTAGTAACGGGTATCAATATAATGAAAGCAGGAACGAGAATAACAATGGAACGGGAAAAACAATGAATAATTACAACCGCCAAGGAAATTATAGCTCAGAAAGAAAGGATGATAGGGGAAATTGTACTAAAATGGAAAATAAGAAGACAGGAAACGGGTATCCGCGGAGGTTCAAAGAGGACAATAAACGGGAACATGTGGAAATTAATGCGATTGAACAGGAAAACCCCCAGTGTTCGAAGTAAATGGGCGGGATACTTCGAACGATGATAATGAGGGCGTGATGGTTCTTAAGGAGTTGAATAGCATTGAAGTATCGGCGGAAGATTTATTAAGGGAAGATACGGACGAACGGGCGGAGAATAGCACGTGTTTAATTTTGAAGGGGATATTTCGGAATATACCTGTAGACATTTTAATTGACACAGGTGCTAATGTTTGTGCAGTGTCGGAAAAATTATATGAGCAGTTAAAGAAAAAGGGAAATAAAATTGAGGAGCTACCCACTAGGAGTTTGGATATTCGGACAGCTAATGGAAGGCGCATCGAAACGAGAAGTCGGCAAATTTGGGTGGAAGTGGAAGTCCAAGGGATGACAATTCAGTTTCCGGCAATTGTAGTGAAGAATTTGATTCGTCCAATTATTTTGGGGATTGATGGCCTAAAAATGTATGACGCCAAGGTCGACATAGGTAACAGGAGTATATTGTTACGAGGTGACAAAGGGCAACAACATTGTTTAGGGATCAAAGACCAGGAGGGCGAAGATATGTGTATTTGCGATATTGCGGAACAAATTGAAGAGACCAGGGACCAGATCCACGCGGCAGCAGAGGGCGCGGTCGACGAAAACGGAATAGATGCTAGTGAAGCAATTGAAATGTTAGTCAATGAATATAAAGATGTTTTTGGAAGTTCAAGGAAGCCGGTAAAGGGATATCAATTTAAAATTGAATTGATGGATGAGGAACCTTTTAATCTGAAACAATATCCAATCCCCCATGTATATAAAAGCGAAGTACGTAAACAAATAAACACGATGCTTGAGGATGGTATAATAAAAAAAATCGATGACACCGTATGTAAGCCCAATAGTGACAGTTCGTAAGAAAGACAATAAGATCAGATTTTGTGTGGATGCTAGGAAACTCAATTGCAAGACCATCGCTCGTCATGAAAAACCGCCGAAATTAGATGAAATGATGTGGAAGGTAAAAGGAGCTCGGATATTCACGGGACTGGATTTTACTGCGCTGTACTGGCAAATTGGACTACACCCAGAATCGCAAAAATTTGTCAGTTTTTCATTTGAAGGCAATACGTATAGTTTTCAGAGGATGGCCTTTGGATTAAAGAATATTAGTGATCTGGGGACGCAATTTACTAGTGGAAAATGGGAACAAGACATGAGAAGAATTGGTATCCAAATATGTTACACGACGGTACGAAATCCTCAAGCTAACCCCAGCGAAAGAATTATGAAGGAGATCTCGCGCTTATTTAGAGTCTACATTTCGGAAAGCCATAACCGATGGATGGAGGCCGTTCCAGTATTGAACTACGTTTTGAATAATGTTCCGCATGGGAGCACGCGAAGCACGCCTATAGAGGTCCACATGGGTAGGAAAGAAAAAATGATCCGTTTCGAAGGATTAGGATACCTCCAGAAATAAGTGGGATCCCAGATGATGTGAGAGATACGCGAATAATTTATGACAATTTGAGGGAGGCAGCAGCCAAAAGAAAGCTAAAACAGAAGCAATGCTTTCGAGGCGAGTATAAGGAGGGTGATGAAGTGTTAATTAGAGTACCTCAAGTGTCGTCAGCGGATAAGAAGCTATTTTATAAATTTTTCCCGTTGTATAAAGGTCCGCACCGAATTTGTAAAGTATTAAGCAAGAATGCTGCGATTTTGAATGATGAAAACGGACGACAAATGGGAACATATAACTACAGGAACATGAAGCCGTAAATGAGGGACGACACGCATGATTAAATATTCTGGTCATGACAGAGATTTGTAAATAGTTGTAAATATTAGGAGTAATAGTTTTTTCTTTTGTTATTGTTTTGTTATTATGTGTATTTTGTCAGTATGTGTAGGGAGTTTAATTTAATGTGTATGTGTATTCAATGAAGTTCATGGGGAGCAAATATTAGGCAGAAACGGTTATTAGAATACCTGGTGAAATGGTTATTGTTGGCACATTCCGAAAGGAAAATGTAAATAGTTTTAAGGCAGCAAGAAACAAGACCTAGTGCAGTGCAAAGTGTAAAGTGTTAATGTCGTTTAGTGTGAAGAAGCAAGAAGAAAGTGTTCAGTTTTAGTCTTGTCATTTAGTTAGGTTGTAGCAAACCAAATGACGCTTGGAGAGGGGAAGCTGTGACATACCGATATGTCACATGAATATAAACTAACATTTATTTGAAGACAATATGGTGGAATATGCATTGAGAAGTTTAGACGATCGAAAGGTCAGCTACATCAAAATATAACGAACGCATGGATTGGCTGGGTGAGAGAAGGACGGTCAAATGTTATGAAAAAAAAAGAAGGTAGTTTAATACGAAGCTTCGAGGGGTGAATCATGCAGGAAGATTTGATTCTGACCGGCATCGCGTGTCTGAACGGATCGTAGGTCGTGAGAGGGAGCGAGTGGAGTGCAGATAGTCAGAGTCGGGTTTTCAGATCGTGAAAGTTTAAGGACAGTAAATAATATTGCAGATATTGCATGTGGAAGTAATATTGATGCATAAATTGGAACTTTGTCGGGAGTGGTGATTGAGTTATAGGTTTCGGGACTATGTCATAGGACGTAATCGGGACTGATAATTTTGATAGTTTGACACCATCTTGGATAGGAGCAGAAGAGGATTTCTTGGAACTTTGGACTACGGCAAGCTCGCAAGATATTTCGACTGAGAAGTCTTCGAGGGACATCAACGAAGAATAGATAAGTTAACCGCGGTATAAAATTCTAAATTCAAAGATATCTTGATCAAAGGCCTAACATTAAAATCATGTATTAAATTCACTATATTGTTTGCAAAAAGGTAACAATAAACTTTGTTAAATTTTGTTCTTTAGAAAAGAAAGTGATATTTCATTTAGTCAATCTAAACAGTAATGAACTAGGAATTAGAATCATTCTATTTCAGATTCCCAGCAGCGCTGTATAGTCTGCGGATCCTATAATCCATTATAAAGGTAATAAGGATTATAATATATCGTGACCCATTGACCCAGCAAGCCGGACGCTAAGATCTTTGCGAGAAATTAATGTAGAGAGAAAATTTGCATATCTCAATATATATATTGTAACCGAATTACTAAAGTAAATCTATCATTTACTTATTTCGTGACGTGTGGTTACACCATCACGCAAACCTGGGAATACCTCAATTAATGGATAAAATTCCCTATCGGTGGTGGGTTCGTCTTTGCTAAACTAATGATCAAATAACAAGCAAACACAATTTTGTAGTTTTAAATAACAGATAACATGTATTTTAACGAATGAAATTCTCTGTACAATGGAGTTCACATATCCTCCTATGTTCTCACTTTTTTGTTAAACTATGGTAGCTAGTTCCCTACCTAAACTGCAGTTTTCACTAAAGCGATAATAACTTTGATCCCCGTTTACAAGAAACAAGCAACAAATACATATGTACACTTCACAAAAATATCACTTATGAGACACACAACTCACAGTTCAAATACTCATCCTGCAAAAAAAATACATACAAACAATACTCAAAATTCTTTAATACCTTTTAAGTCATTAATGTTACACTTAATATTCACATTTGACATTCGGCTTCTACGTAACCTTTCAGTACAACGTCTTTTGACTGTCCATGAAGTAATACTTTAAAAGAAATAATTGAACGGCATTCACTCCCGTTCAAAATTTCACACAGGTAATTTCTCTTAAATGGTTTGAAACAGCATCAAATCAATTACATATGAATCTAAATAAATGATTATGTACAAGAACAACTTTTATCATTAAACACAAGGATTATTCTGATCTGATTCCTCTTACGACTGTAGAAAAGAAAAGAATTTACTGGCTAGCAAGACCAATGTTCAATGAAACTTGTCCGATCAACGTCTGTAATTGAGGGAAGCTCATATTGCAACGTTTTAGCTAGTTCAATTATAATTCTATCTTAGAAGTTTTCCAGACTGAAATTTAATGAATGTTCTCTCTGTTTTTATGTGACTCACGACCAGCGAATTCTTCAAGCTGGTCCCGCGCTGTGTAGTTGGCTGTCGCGCGATGTTCACGCCTCAAGGTCGTCGATCTTCTGCAAGGTTGCTGCCTGTCGCGTCGAAATAGGAATATTTCCGAGCGCCGTCTCCTCGTTGTTCAGCGACGTTTTACCACAGCTTTCACAGAGGCGATGGTCACATCAGAATGCAAGTCCGAAACTCCAAGTTATGACTTCGTAATAGCAAAAGTCAAGCTAGTTGTTGGATAATCCATACTTCTAAGAATTCTCCAAAATTCCATAATAGGATTTCCAAAATGAAATTCCAAAAATAAAATGAAATAAAATAAAAGAAAATAAAATGAAATAAAATAAAAGCTGTAACAAAGAAAAAGAAACATGTCCTTTGTTACAATAATCCTCCATTTTCTAGCAACAAGAATGCAGCAACGTGGTTTTACAAATTCGTTTCGATCTATTACCACTGTCGTTCTTGCATTCGGTGCATTCTTGTTTAATATTAATTTTAAATTTCATGTAATCTCATGACATTTCATAGTAAGTAATTCCATGAAAAATGTTCAGGCATTTACCTTTTATTAAAGCTTTTACATTCCGGTATCTTCCGCGTGTCCCTCGTCGACTGTGTGGTGTACCTGAAGCCTTCCGTTCACCTCGGCGACTCGAATAAGAAAAAGAACGAGCTCTTCCGACACAAGTTCACGCCGCGTCCGTATTTCCACAAAAGTTTCTGATTGAGTTTCTGATTCTATCGTCTGAGTGCGTTCAGAAATCTTTTTCTGGCTGACGACATCTCTTCGCCACTATAGAAACTACGTGTAGGGCATGATATCGGGTATTATCGCTTCTATTTTTTGTTGGTCATAGATGTAGCCGACGACAAGCGGTTACAATATATATATATATATATATATATATATATATATATATATATATATATATATATATATATATAATGACCTAACGGTCATTCGGTCATTAAACAGGAAAAGAACAGAGAGAACCAATTCAAATTTGGCGCGTGTGAAAAGACCACAGATCGATTTTCCAGAGGAACGACTCTTGGAACGAGTCACGGCCAGTGAGAGGGGGAGGCAGGAGTCAGAACAGTATAAGGGACATGACGAATGGCGCGCACGGGGCTGCGTGGCGTATGTGAGGTGAGGGAAGAAAATCGGAATACATCGAGGGGTGAAAGTGCGTGGAAGTGTTAATATGCGAGTAAACGAGCACACGGAGCATCGGACTAATGTATAATACTTAAAATCGGTACGTTCCGAACATCACAAAAGCATGAAACTATTAAGTGATGTGAATGCACGAGGTGCAGCAATGTGCGTGGGCTATAAACTATAATGATAAGGAGAAGTCAACGGCTTCGAACAAGTACATCGCAACGAGGAGACCGAATTCGTGCCCGGACGTTGAATGCGAACGGTGAAATAGCAAAACGCAGGGTACGGCACGGCGACCACGTGGCCAGCACGCAGTCAGCGGGCGGGTGGCCCGACCTCGTCAAGGACATTAGAAGAGGCGGCTACATTTCCCACGACAGGACGATGGGACCCTCAGATAAGTAACGAAGCTCGTAATATTCGTGAAAGTCGGGCTGAATCATTGTAATCATAAGTTTGCGAGTGTACAGGGGGAGAGGGACATAATGATGAACAATCACAACCGTGTACTGAGGAAGGGATAGATTGTAATTGATTAATGTTGGATAATAATAAGTGTGAATGTGAAAATGTAGGATGTAGAATGTTGGTATAATATTATTGCATAAGTGTGGGAGCTCCCGGATGGTTAGATATTTCAAACAGGTTAATTGGTAATCATGTTAATCACATTAACAGCATGCGACAATAAAATGAAGATTTGTATAGTTGTTAAACATGTTCATGTTTTCTATGAATAAACGAATAATCATAATATGTAACTTGGTGCGTCGTAAATTGAACGAGAAAAGTATCAAATCCAAAGTCAACATCCTCCTAATAAAGGCGCTCCCCCCTAGAATGATCCCTTGTCCCTATCATTTCGATCTTACATTTAAAATTTTAATATGTAGTAAGTACTTGCGTGGTCAACCAGAATCCCTAATTCGGGAAACCGAAGTACGGTCACAAATATATATATATATATATATATATATATATATATATATATATATATATATATATACTACACGCGCAAGTTTTCTTGATATTCCACAGCGGGGGGTGCGGAGAGAGGAAGGCTATTGTTACGTCACGGATTAAAAGGGCGTACCAATTGAGGGCATTAACTTAACGCGCGAAAGCGTGCCACCAGAAATGTTACGATTGTTTTGAAAGTACGAGGTGGTTGTTGCCAGGATTGTAATTTGGTACGTGCCGTTCCGAGTCGAACCTAAGTACCTCAACGGGCCGTGCTATTAAGCGCTGGACGAGGACTAGGGAGCTCGTGTGTCAAGAAAACTGGCGCGAGCAATATATATATATATATATATATATATATATATATATATATATATATATATATATATATATATATTTTCCTTTCAAAAATAAACTTAGAATTTATTGCTTATTGCAACAGAAAGACTGTCCTTTGATCATGACCTTGTTCGAACCTTTATACTGCACTAAACTTCGCGCGCTCTTGATCGACGTCGCCACGAAGGACCATCTTCTCTTCTCCCCGGTGATGCGAATTCCAGAGTCGAAGTACCGCGTTCTTCTTTCCTGTTCTTCCACGCGAACGTTGCCGAGCCACTGATCCCCACTACTTCAAATATTCGTAATTCTAGTTCGATTAAACTTGCAAAATAATACCCGGTTCTTTACGATTACACAGTGGAAATGTTTTAAAGTTCCACAAATTAATCACTTGCCCAGAATATTTCCGAGTCCTATCATATACGATTTCTCACAAGTTCTAATTTCCGCGTGTTGAAAAAATAAAGTCCAAACTGTTCGTGAGCTATACTTTTAACACACTGTAAATTATTCGGTGTTCCAATTACACAAATTATCTATCCGCGAGCGACCCGCACAGCGTCACGACATATGACAGAATGTGTATTTTCTTATTACTGCTTAGCCCTCCAAACCTCGGCTTCCCTCTTCTATTGTTTCTGTCCCAAAACATCAGACGTACTTCCGCAGTAGTAGACTATTGTTGCTCTCTCCAACCAATCCCCAAATCGTTTTCAAATCTGACTAGCCACGCCGTCACTTTCAATGCCAGATGAATATTTATCTTTACAACGACTTGGGCGCCGTTGCTAAGGCGCCATATTCTTATTTAATTACCCTAGCATTTCCACCCACTTACGACAAAAAACATTTAATAAAAATGACTTACATATTGGTATGTCACAATGTTTAGAGTATTTTAAATACGTATTTATTAGCACATGAAGTCCCAATGTATTTTTGTATGTATTTAAATATTAAATTTAAAGAATTTAGAGGATATGGTGTACATGCTAAAAAAGCTAATAGAAGAATATAATAAATGGGAATTAGAAATGAAGTTTAATAAAACCGAATGTATGTGCATTGGACAAGCAATAACAGATATAGACGTGAACGGTAACAAAATGAAAAGCTGTAATACCTTCAAATATCTTGGATCTTTAATAAACAACTCGGGTACATGTTCCGCAGATATAAACTCGAGAATAATTATGGGGAAGATAGCAACCAAAGCTTTACATGGCATTTTATGGAATAACAATATCCGCCAAGATGTCAAAAGAAGGAATTCCATTTTGTAGTAGAAAATATAGTACTACATGGAGCGGAAATGTAGCCACAAACACAAAAAATAAGAGATAAGATAAGGACAGTAGAAATGAACTACATGAGACGATGCTTACAACTTACTCGCAGGGACAGAGTGCGAAATGAAGAAACATGGAGAAGGATGAGTATAATTTGTTCTATTACGAAGACCTTGCAAAATAGAGCACTACAGTGGTATGGACATGTTCAGAAAAAAGGTGGCCACACAAGATCTTAAAATGGCAACCACCTGAGAGGCGAAAAAGAGGAAGACCAGTTTTAGGATGGGAAAAATACATCCAGGAAGTTATGAAGGATAGAGGCCTCAAACCACGAGATTGGGAGGATCGAGAGTTGTGGAGGGTGAAAACGGCAAGCTCCTAAGGGGAAAATGCCGAAGAAGAAGAAGAAATTTTCCCAACTCTGCCAAGGGGTATAAGTGAATAGTTGGGAAATTTTGAGTAAGAAGTAGGAGTATAAAGTAAAATCTCCATTTTATTTTGTGAACTAATTGTGTTCCAATAGCTCAAACAATTAGTGCGCTCTAGCACTGGAAAGAAAGTGCCTTCCATAGCGTTTTCTACAGCCACTAAACTTTGAACTCCATGTTCTCAGTTCCACATTTACAGCACTTTTAGTATTCCTTGCGTTCTAAGACCCTCAAATGAGTTTGCTATGAAACATACATTTGAAGAATGAAAGCTCTGCAAAAGTTAAATAAAAACATCCATTTGCATGGAAAACCTGCTTCTAATATTTATTAAATACTGCAGTATTGTAATATTCTTCATATCTACTCGCCTTGACACGAAATAAAATCATATCCACTCGATTTGTCTTAACACGCAATGCTAACTGCTCTACATGTTGTCCCCTCTTAAGAAACTGCTACTACAATTGCGGGAACCATTTATATTTCCAATTGTTACATCACCGGATTTGCTGTCCATATTAACACAGTTTGACAATCTCATGTAAAAGTCCTTAAAAGTCGTAGAACGTTATGTGCGAAAAATAACTATTTTTAAGGGAATATATCAACACAAATTCGACATATAAAAGGTGTTTCATACAGCTGTATCATCTTCCAACAATGACAAGGAATTCTCAAACTTCCATGTCGCAATACGGTTTATTTCAATATTATACCTCCTGAAAGGCTAGCAAATCAAGCACGGGAAATTCGAAAATTTGCAATTTTTTTCAAGTGTTGATCACTCTTATAAAAACTCTCCACAAGAAAAATTTACTTTCCCGACCATACTGCGTAAGAAGATAAATTAGTGGTGCTAAATCAGCATGTATTTCTCGTCCGTATTTTCCCGTATGTCGAACATGAATTCAGAGTATTTACGTTCTACATACTAAATGTACCAACGATTCACGATGTGAATTTTAGTTGTAAATAAAATCATTAGTTTACATTAATGCGAACGTCATTATCGTTCTGCGTTACAACAATGATTTTCAAACAAGAATGACCGCTAATTCCTATGAGATATACATTTTGCCAATTAGCATTGTTGATACCGCTAACATAAAAATGAATAGAAAAAATATAATAATTAAATATAATATTTTTATATTCATCCAAATTACTCGGTTTTTACATGCATTACTCGTTGTTCCCACATCTTATTAAATAAAGCGAAATCATCTATTCCTTTTAACATTTCACTCAATTAAAGAACTCAATTTAAAACAGGTCTTAAATAATTTCTAAAAGATTATTTTAAAACAAATAACAAATCTCGATAAAATGCTCGATATTTCGAAAATTACAAAATTCAAAATTTTTTCCAATAACGATAATTTTGAGATTTTTTCCTCATTAAAATCTGTTCCTTAAAGACAAATCTTGAAATAAGATCATGTTCATTTTTTCGAAAAAATGAGTAGTTTTCATTTAATTTTGACCAATATATAAGATATTTTAAAATTATTTTCTCAAAAACCACTGCGATTTTTTAATTTTTTTCATGTAGAGTAGTATCATTAATGCGTATCGCTCGGTTTTTCGAAAATTGAAAAAAAAAACTACAAAATTGAAAGTAGGGATTTTGACAACTTCTTGAAAAAAACACATCCTTTTTGGGTTATTTATTCTTTAAATTAACGAAATATACAGGATGAGTCATGTCATTTTAGCACCTCCTGTAAATTTTGAACGGTTAAAGTTATTGCAATGCAGTATTCACGAAAGTGCATGAGGGAATGGGGTAATTGATACATGCATTCAATTGTATTTTATCACTTGTATTTTACGAGATATTTGAGGTGAGTTTGATTTTTCAAATGGAACAATAAATATTTTTTTCTATCATGACGAACGTAAAAAGAAGAATTCAATGATATACATAATATCATATGTTAGTTAAGAATTTGTATTATTTGTATATCATATGTTATTAACAAGGCCCTACCATCCGGTAAGCCGTCTTATGGAATAGCGCTAGCAAATAGAAGCAGCAGCCAGACGCCATTTGTATGGCAAATTTTGGCGGGAGTTTCAATTGAAGCCACTATTTTGACGTAAATATACCTTCTGAATTGAACTCACAGGCAGTATTACCGCTCTCTTTGCAGCGACTTTGTCCGCGAAATCCTAAGAGTCGAGTCCCGACAGTGGTGAATCGATATATCTCGACACTAGATATATCTGGTCGAATTTAGCCGCCGTCTGTTCTGGTCGGATAGGTAGTTTCTCGTGGTTTCTCCTACCAACACTAGAGTAGTAGACTGCCCTAACGAACGGGCCTGTATTTATTATAAACGTAAACAACATTAATTTTTGTTAGCTATTTTTAATATTGCGCAGCAATCCTGGGCTAGAATCTCCAATCCTGGTATGACATTTGAATTAAATTGGCCTTTCTTTGGTAGGCCAGTCCCTTTGGAACCCATAAGGTTCTAAGGTTCTACAACTATTCACCTTTTCTAAATAATAGTTAAAGTGAGAACAGCTGCTATGATTTTAAACAGCCAAAAGCACAAAACCAAAATACCATTCAAATAGTAAGACAGGTAATAAAAAAAATCGTAGCATGACAAATGAATTAGTACACATATTGATTCACATACAGGCATCATAATACCAAATAATTGAAAAAGTCTACTGAACAAATGATTTTCATTCCCCAGAAACTGAAAAGAATAGATTGGAGGAAAATTACCTTACATCGTTCCTTTTATATGCTCTTCTATGACATTATTTTTGTAGGGCCATAAGGATTTAGTGGGGGTGTATCCCAAGATGGAAAACATATTTATCTTATACAACTAGAGACTGAACTAACTGATCTTCAAAATATTTTCACTGTAAACAGTTCTGTGCATAAAGTGACTTACTTTCAAATTTTGTGATTAACTAGATATTTCTATACATTGATTTTGCATTGTTTTAATAGAATAAACAAGTACTAAAGGCAAATGCATCACGCTTGTAAAAGTCAATTCTTTACCATTTGACCCTAGAATAGTTTAGTTGCAGGATAGCATAAATAAATAAATAAATAAATAAGAATTTCGAATAAAAAAAACATCACTTTCATGAACGTAATGTACATGTATGCATTAGTAACTATAGGTTAGTCAATTCAAATTATAAGATTTACCTGTAAAAAGATATGTCACAGCCTTTCGAGTATCTGTTTCTACATGCAAAAACGGCGCAAGGCATCACCATTTTCGTACAGGAAAATTAACGCGAAAAGTCACACGAAAGCACAACACAACTAACAGTATCCTATGTTCTTCAAATGCAAACGCCGCGTCTTGCCACAAAAATGGCCGACTTCTTCCGCTTCAATTTACAACAGCACACTAGCGCTGTTGCACAATCTCGTATAGAATAGTAGTACCTCTATGGTTATTAAGCATAGTATCATATTTTAAGTAATTTCGGTTTATTTGTGTCTCGTGTTTAACGGATATTTTGAATGTAATATTCCGCCACACGAGGTCACACAGCGCCCCACCAGCCATTCCAGCACCAAGGAAAGTAGAAAACTCTAGTCTCGAGACAAGCTGTGCCATTCTGTAGCACCACTGGTTCCATCTGCCTCGAAATGACTGACTTTCCAAATGTGAAAATGTTGTGCACATTACTACTGCACGTCTTCTGGAAGGTATGTCAAGAAGCGTGGAAAAAAAATTGTTTAAAAAATCGAGAGCAGCTTTTGAGAAAAAAGCAAACAAAAAATATGAAAAGAATTGTGTAATCGCCAAATAAACTATAAAATTCACTATGGAATTCTGACATGTGACATTAAAGACTTTAAACTGAAGTTAAATTGAAAATAAGTGCACAAGCAGAATGAATTTCTTCTGCTAAGTGTCAGCGTAAGTGAAGAAACAATGGCTCGAAATAATCGAACGGTCAATGGGAATCAAAAACATGGCGCAAAGAGCGTTTCATTACAATAACCGCTAGGAGTCGGGCGCACATCAAATCGAGAACAAAGCATTTTTAGGGTGTAGCTCGGAGGTTTGTTGATCAGCGAGCTACAAAGGTTTTCATCATAGCCATGCTGTGGTTGGAATCAGAAAAACTAAACTTCGCTTCCAAAATATAACAAATTTAATTGTGGAACAAATAGAAGTCGTAATTTCATTGAATGAAATTGTGGAAGTCCGCCGGCTTCGGGAGCTCCCTGACACCTCGGAATTATGAGGTGGATATTGGAACCTGTTTCGACAGGCAGCCATGCAGTGTGGCCTTCGGGATCCCTACAAAGTATTGAATCAACCTTCCTTTCACTTTTCCACTCACGATTTGAGGAATCATAAAATTCCAAAAGATTTTTTTAAAATTTTCTGTTCGCGCAATGAAGAACACAACATGTTCTTCCATCTTTTCTCTTTTTTTCATTCATATATTTACTCATTGTCGTATTTCTTTCTACGCACAGATTCACTCAAATACACTCCAACATATATGCGAACTACAACTACGGTCAGTGGACAACTTGCAACTTTTGCCACAAGATGTAGCTTCAAGCGTTCCTTGTCTGCCCCGTAGGAGTAAGGAATTATAAAGAGTTTATTTATAGAGCCCTATAGGAGAAACGTTCTCTCTGATTCTAAACATCGGACGAGCAACATTATTTGAATGCTAGCAGCTGAATGATCAGTATCAAACGTTTTTGGTAACCGGCGAGGGTGACAGATTTTTTTAATCATTACGTGGGAAAAATAGTCAAATTCACTGTTCGAATTAATTCGAAAAATTTATAATTGTAAAAACATTAATAATTAGAAGGAAAGTATTCGGGATGAATTACCCATATGCAGTGATAATTAGGGAAAGTTCCAAATGGTATAATGTTGGACAGCATTAGTAAATATAGAACGAAAACATATTAGGCGATACGGAAGAAAAAAGAATCATTGCGGCGTGGGAGCATCCGAGAAAATATAGAGCGCGCGAAGATAATGCAGTAAGCTATCATGCATTACTATTCATTTTCAGATCTGGAAGATATTGCAGTAAGCTACCATGCATTAATATTCATTTTGAGATATGAAAGATAGACTAAAGAAATTTAAGTAGTTTTTTGGGAGCCAAATAATTTAAATTCATTTATTTATGTTACATAAATTCATGTCATATTATTTTTATGAAAACAAGACTGATTATTAAATAAAATATTGCGTGAAATCTTAAAATAATCGACAGGTAATAAATCTCCAGGAATTTGCCGCTTTGCATGAACGGCCCGTCTTCGTTCAGCAATATTGGGGCAATAAATTACGGGTTGGAACGCAGTAAAATAGAATTTGCCAAGTACAAATTAACATCATTGTGATCAGGCATGGGCAAAGCAGTGCAAGTAAAAATTAAATTACTGTTTATCAATTATTCCTGGAAGGATGTTAAAATATATTTCAGAGGTGAGTCCAAGAATGGTAGATTATTAATAAACACTATTTATCAAGAAATTAAAATATATCTCAATTACGTAGCTGTTTTCAATAAAGCGAGAAAGTAAGTGCTGTTGCAGCACCACTTCTTTAATGTAATGTGTTCTCTGAACACAGATTTTGAAACAGGTCTTGTACAACGTTTAAAAAATACGAGTCGTTTTTGCCTAATTTTGCGAGAAATATAGACAATTTTAATCTTTATAAACATTGTTTTCAAAAACGGCCCTGTTCATCATTTGCGTTTATCATATCGGCATCCTCTTGCATTGCCATTTTTTTTAACTGAAGAGGTCTGGTTATAATAAGATAGATAATTATCCAACGCATTGCTAGAAGTTATTTACTAAAATCAAGCAGACTGATTCACTAGACAGCACCTTCAGCTTCATCAAGGCAGTCATCGTCCAATTTAGAATCTATTTAATGATCAGAAGAATATATTTATGTTTCATCTGGCACATATGATTCACCTGAAGACAGATCATCATTAGATTAATTGTTGTTGACAGTAGCCAGTTCCACAATTCTCTTGGTTCGACGAAAAATGTTTGCTGGGATTTTTCTATCCATACTCACTAGAAAGTAAAAGATGAAAAATATCTAGAGAAGAAAGAAAGGAAAATCTAAATAAGAAAGAAAAGGAACTAGAGATGCTAATACAGCACTAATTTCTCCCACGTCTTTTCACGAAAAATCACGCGAAAAAAACTCAGAGATTTGAAAAATTGAATACATGACCTTATACCAAAAATCTATTTTTAAGGAACAGATATCATTAGGAGAAAAATCTCTATCTTCTAATATTTTAGTTGTAGGAAGACGCCGAAACAATTATGAACTTTTCTTATTTTCAAAAATAAGGGTATTCAACAAACATGAGGCCTACACCATTCTCTTAAACGTTCTTCCCACTATCCAATAACAAAATTTAATCAAAAACGATGGAGCAATTTTTTTTTAATTTTAAAAACGTCCCAGGGGCTTCATGTAAAGTACCCCCAAAATTAAAATATTGGTTACAAATTCAAGGGGTCGCGTTATTAACCAGATCGATTGAAGATTATCAATTTTGGAGAAATTCGCCTTAACGGTTTAGTGATAACGTTGTTCACAGACGGACAGAAAAAGACGTTTTGCCGTCATTGGATGTTTCGGGATCAAGGAGCCACAAAACAAGGATTCTGGTTACACCAGGTGATAGAGGAATTTTTTATAAATTTGGCAACTGAATTTATTCAATTTTTTGTTACTAGGGCTGTGCAAATAGTTTTTTCTGCCGTAAATTCGCTGTTTTTTTGCTCAGCATTACATACCTTTATCTCTACTCAGTAGCAGGAACGTAAAAACGCTGTTCAATTTCACCTATTCTGAATGAATCTCTGGGTTGTCATTTTGATTCAAGTATTCTCGTTTTAGGTCAAATAAATGCAATCCTCTCTGTTGGTAAATAGGCCGCCAAAACTAATACAAATTTTGCCGCATTTGTAATTAATTCATTCATAACAATTCTTTGGTGATAATTAACTTCAAAGGATGTACATTTCAAGCGTCGCGCCTTCGCAATAGTTTTTTTCTGAAACGAAGGGTGGCTTTCAGAGAGAAAGGGAATTCATTTTTTTGTATTAAACTCTTTGGAATGACTGAATTGCTCTGAAATTTTGAACTGCTTTCCAAAAAGGCCGTGAGAGCGCATCACATACCAGACACCAAAAACGACCAGAAAGAAAATATCTCACATTGTCACAATTTCGCGGAATCCTGCCTCTTTCCACTTGATTGATTGATTTTTCGTGTTTCCTGGCGCACCAACTGCTTTAGTCATTAGTCCCGTTAGTGTAGTGCATGTTTTTCTTGGGAGATGGCGGTGAACTTCCCCCGCGGGATGGCGAGATCCGCCGCCGACATACCGTCGGCTAGTGGGGTTTCCCCCTAACCAGGACTCTCCCACCAACGGGGCACCGCCCCCGCCAAGGCAAGCTCTAAGCTCCCGACCAGTCTCCAGGAATATGTGGTAGTGTAGTGCATGTTAGCGTAAGTGTGTGTGTAAGGGGAGAGGATAGAAGAAGGAAGAGGAAGGACAGATCGCGTGCGGTCCGTGGCCCGTTTGTTAGGGTACTGCTCCGACATTCGCCTGGTGTTGATCGGAGAAACTACGGAAAACTACCGATCAGAGCAGCCGGCCGCTATAATTCTCCTCCAGACAGCGACTGAATTCGACCTAGCTGAAAAGCTAGTGTCGAAAATCCTGCCGCCGTGGGGAGTGTAACCTAGGACCTCCCGGTCAGAGGCGCTGCAGTGACATCAGTTGATGCACTGAGCTACTGCTCCCGGTGTCTTTCCACTTGAGACGCGATGAGATCGGATTGTTTGAAGATCTAGATGCTCAGCTGTTCGTGACGTCGCGTCACGCTCATGTAAAAAGCTAAACAGCAATACGCGTCTTGGCGGCGTTCAAAGTTTTATTGTAACGTCGATAGTGCGTCAAGTTCACAGCATTGCGGACTCCCCGAACAGCATTCCGGCGGATGATCTCTGCGTAACATTTAACACGCATGAATTCTGAAAAAGCAGGAGCAAGCGATTGCCCTATCGACCAGACAGGTAACAATGATGACTTCATTACTCAATAATTCTTACTCGGAGGTAAACTAATAATTCTTAAATAATTGGTTTTCAGAATTTTTCTTTGTGACAAGATTAAAAGGCGGCAGGAGTCTTGTTTTCAACACGAAACATCTATAGCAGCTCTGTCAGAAAACGCAAACTATATTCGTAGTCTCAACACTCGCAGTCAATTTTACTTTCTCACTCCTGCTTACGCAGTAGAGAGAAACTTATGTAAAACTGACCGAAAAACTTCGAATTTTCGGCAGCTCCGCTCTTATCGGTCAATCTATTTTAACTCGTCCAGCACTGGTCGCTCAACTATCTCGAAAGTAATTCTTTTTCTTTACAAAATGTGCTTACGTTTTGGCTGTGCAAATACATCTGTAATTTGTTTAATTGTGCCTGGTTTATGAGTGGCAGCCATTTTTGTTTTACGCCGTGTGCAATTTTTTGCGTTTGTATACATTTACTCTTTTCTAAATTACTCAGCTCTGAGTTGTACTAGTATTCTATAAAAAAATTCTATTTTCAGTGAGTAATTTTTCAAAAAAGGAATGGAATCACAGCCTTAATTTTTCTGTGCTTTTACACATCTTAAACATTAGAATTTTTTAAGTTTTCAACTGTATTATCTCTGTTGAGGACTAGATAAAAATCTGAAAATAGCACACGTGCTAGATCGCTATGATGCCAAACTTAAGTAAAAAAATCAACTTTAAGATTTAATTCGAACAATTTTTTTATTGTAACTTTACGCAGAAAAGGCTTTAATTTTACAATAAGGATACGTTGTCCCAAGTACAAATCTTATTATTTTCATGCTATTTTCAAATAAAATCTACTTTGATTTAAAATATTTAATAATACTTTATTATTAATAAACATAAAAGCCTAATACATCGTTTTGAATAATATGTATACGTTACTTTAAAACAAACTTACCACTTGACATTACGTTTAAAATCGAAAATATGGTCATCTGTATTATCTCAGTAGTATAAATACAATTTGCGGCTCTCACACGCAACCAATATTTATTAATGAGGCCTCGAAAGAAAGAAAATTTCACAGAGACTCGGCGAATTGCACTTTGAATTTAAAACTTGGAATAATTTGTTTTAAAAAAATCTTATCTAAATATTCATGTCAAATGCAACCCGCAAGACTTTCAGCATTTAAGAATCTCTATTGTTAAATAACTCCCAAATGAAGCGTTCTAGGGCCTTAAAAGAAAAATTTTGAGGACAAAGGCCTCAAAGAAACGTTCCTTATACCGTAATATACAGGATGAAATGTTCTTGAACATTCTATTACATTTTCAGTGATTTGACGCTTCTTAGCAATAATAAACTCTGCTCAGTAATTACGTTAAACAAAAATATATTGACAAGGGTGTATTTTATTGTTACCAATTACAAGGAGACATATAGTTGAAGTTATATAGATAAGAGGGTCTTGAAGAAAAAAATGTATTACAGGCTTAACATGAAAATGGAAAAATAGGGGAGATGGTAGGGTTTACCATGCGATAGTTCTCGGACGTGTACGCTTGAAACTAAAAGCTGAACTGACTAAAATCACTTAAACAACACGCGAGAGTGCGTGCTGTGTGGGTGATTTTACTAGTGAAGTTTGCCATAAAACTCTTCATAGAGTTTAGTATACTAACGATCTAACTGAGATTCATGTGGATAGAAATTTCCGTTTTACGGTTTTCACGAATTTGTGTTGATGTATTACCCTTATATTAATTACATTTCCACGCCTAATGCGCTAGGATTCGTTTTGAATTTTACAATTGATGGCTGAGAGATGTTAATGTGGGTAGAACTATATGTATTACGGTGTCGGGTTCGGTATTGTGGTCTTTACGAACTTGCGTTGATGTATGAATAATTATGCGTTGATATATGATTAAATGAATAAAATTTTTCCGCCAAAGGTGGTACGATAGGAAACCGATACTGATGCGACAAAGTACGTGCTATTGTTGCAGTTTAAGTAGAAATCTCAAGAGTCTTCAATATAGAGGGACCTGAGTTTTCTAATTTTCTAATAATTCATACGGTTAAAATGTATTTTATTAGTAAATTATTTTGCATACTTATGCCATTGAGTAATGTGTGTGCTCTTCCTGGAAAAGACGATGAAGGATAGCCGAGGGGAAATTGTCCTTTATATTCAGTAAGATTTATTTATAATAAAAACTGCCAAGAAACCCACTTCCAACGTCATAAATAAAAGAATTTTAAAAATGCACAGCTCCGTAAATTCAGACAAGGGTAAGTTATCCAGTTAAGTGATGTTTGTGGTTGATGCGAACGCACGGATCGCGGGAAGCTGGTCCCCGTCATGTGTGGTAGTGTAGTGTATCTAAGTGTATTCTTGGCTGTCCAGGATGAGCCGCGTCTCAGGCGATGGAGCTGGCGTGTCGGCCATCTTGTTGTGGACTTCTTCAGAGCTATACTGCTGGATGCAGAAGGCCTCAACAAGATGGCCGAAACGACAGCTCCATCGACTAAGACGCGTCTCATCCCGGACAGCCAAGAATACGATAACTCCGGCCGCCTCAAGTGTTTGCAAGTACAAGGGAAGGATAAGGCAAGGAAACGTTATGAAATATCGCACACGGTCCATAGTTCGTTTGTTAGGGTACTTATCCAACATTCGTCTGGTTGTGATCCGCGAAACCATGAAAACAACCGATCGCTAAAATTCTCCTCCAGGCAGCCATGTAGCTAGTGTGGAATTGGTCATAGGGAACGGGCTGTTGAAAGCGCCCGAGTGTCTACTGCTAGGCGGCTGATAGGTCGACCGCAGGCGGTTGTTATTTTCTAGATTGAACATCGTCATTAAGTACCATTTTATCGGTTGGTGGTAGAAAGGCGGATGGTCGAATGCAGGCGGTTGTTATTCCCTAGATTAAACATAGTCATACCATTATATCGGTTGAATCTATTCGACAGTACAAAGAAGCCATAGCAGGAAGCATAGAAGGAAGACACAATAGAACACTCAGATAAACGCTCTAGATCGTAAAAATGCCCATTATTTAATGAAAACTAGAATGAAGTTGAAACTTCCAGGAATTCAGTAAATAACATTGATGACATCGACTAGCGAATATCGAATTCCTCTAGGCTTTAATTTTCCACTTTATTGTTTATCCTGATCAAGAAGATTATAAAATACCCCAAATCGTTTCAAAAAAAACTTAAGCACTTCCTTTCGTTTGTAATATAAAATGTATTTTATTTGACGTTTTGTACTTTCGTTACCTGTTTCACGCAGGTAATGCTTTGCTGAGTTCTGTCCGGAAATTTTATAGTCCGATAAAATAGTTCCAACAGCATATACTCTTTTTAAAATTAAACTCCATTTAGAGAGGAATTACAGTAATTCACTTGCATGAAACAGGTAGGCACTCCAAACGGAAGTAAACAGGTCATCTTGTAATCCACTCACTATGTGTGGTTAATTTTCAAATTATACTTTGCTTATTTCGTGGTATTTTATGGTATTGTATGTTGGTTTACAGTATTGTTACGCTTCTGTGATGTTTTGTATAGTATTGTACTCTTATGAGAGAGAGCCAATCAACATGTGGTGGATGGCTGAGGCAATAGCCGATGTGTAGTAGTGAGACTTCTCGCCTTCCACCACTGATCCGAGATTTCATTGCCGGTCAGTCTAAATGGAACTGGTGAGTAAAGGAAAAGCGAATTCGCAGCATCTGCTTAGTTTCTTAGTTCGCGGCATCTGCTTTCATTACTCCATTGTTCTGTCATCATTCAGCGATTCTCCTTTCTCTTTACATCAACATTAATCCCTCATGCTCCACCCAAGAATGGGAAAAAGAAATGTACAAGTTTACACGCTCGGAGAGAATGGTGGAATAGGAAGAAAATAAAAAAGGAAGAGAAGGACGAAAGGAAGAAAATAAGAATAAATGAAAGAGAAGAAAGTAATAAAATTTTACGAACAGAGCTAGGATTTATATGGAATAATCTGTCCCGAATGATGCATATTGCGATTGCTCGGGCGATCCAACACACCTCACTTACCTCGTATTGTTGATTTCGGCAGCTTTCAAACGGGGGTGGGGGTGGAATTATGTGTGAATTTAGCCCGTACAATCTTTAAAGTAGCGGAACTAACTTGGTTGATTTTGAAAGTATGAATTTACACGAAAACAACTCTTAAATCTAAACTTAAACTTTTTCAAAAATTGTTTATATTACTTACATATTAAATTGAAATTATGAATCAATTTACCAAGTCATTGAATACAAATGGAAATCACATTCAAAGGAATATACAGCGCCGTCATGACCCTGTTTCGAGAGGTGCATTGAACAAGGGCGGCAAAATACAAGGGCAGCAAAAAATTAGAATACTTATTGAAAACTTTGAATGAAACAAACAAAATTTGTTATACAAAAGAGACGCTTTTACTTACGTCATTTAGTAAAATACGTAGAAGTACAACCATAGATATCGAACGTTTCACACATCATCGCTCACTTGAAATAAACAGAACAGTTTATAGGGCGGTATTGATTTAATTTTTGACGCGGGGATGACATATTGGACGTAATGTCGCCAAATAAGTGAAAAAAAGCATCGACTTGCGGGAAGAAAATACATTTTGTAGGATTCCGCCCACTGCGAGATGGAAGGCAATACTCGAGTTAAATTTGCTAATGTTGCGAATAATGTTGATTCTGCAACTTAGCTTCCTCAGGTTCACTACCACAGGAAGGATTGACTGATGATCTTCAATAAAACACACAAAGAAGTATAACGTCTTTTAATTCTGACTCAAAGCTCTGTACAGGCCAGGTCTTCGCCGAAAGATGTTAACACAAAGACGTCTGGTGAGCTTATGCGCTCCTTTCCTTTCTGAACCTTGCGTACATATAGGGTATTTTACAGATGATGGTTTACATTTGGATGTGCTTACAACATGTATCTGGAAAGTTCCTTCGGTATACTAGAGATAACGTGATTACACTTGATATGTTTAGATTGTATACCTGGAAGGTTCCTTTAATGGAAAGAATATTGAATCACAACAACTCATTAGTAATCTACGGAAGGTTTCTACAGTGGAATTATTTAGTAAACAGATAACAGCGGCGGTGTCTGGCGGAAGATTTCTCATGGAGTCTTCTGTGGTGCTTTCCGTCGATGGCGCAGTGGGTGCATGACATAATTCTCGCATCAACTTTCTCGTAGCAATTTTTAACACTCGTCCTGGAGCCCAATCTCAACACACTTCGCGCCGGATAACGTGCCTCTGCATGCAGAGAATGACTCATCGTGACACTGTCTTTGTGTTGTCTAGTCTTGCAGGTAAGTTTTCAATTTCGACGGGGAGGGTAGCAGGAGGAAAAAATAGGGATAGAAAGGGAAGAAAAATGTCAATAAAAGACAAAACTCTAAAATAAAATAGAAATCATAAGCTAAACTAGGCAAAAGAAAAAAGAAAATGTACTGAAAAAATGCCAGAAATACCGTGTATTAATTCCCATTAATAAAAGTCTTACAATGATAACAATAAAAAAATTGCCAAAACTCCTTGCCCTAAATATTAAGTTATTTATAAAAAATCATTTAATTGATAATAAACTAATTAATCCTTGATTTGTATAGAAACGATGTTCATCTCTCAGACGAACTGGTTATGAAGTATCCTGAGTAATGTGTAATACTTTGTTAGTAATTGTTGCTCATAACAATCTTCTCTCACCCATTAAAGTAACTTTTTTTAAAGTTTCATTCACTGTTTTTCTTCAAATATTTTAGTCTTGAGGTAGCTATGAAGGTTCTCTTTAGAGTTAATTTAGCTTCCTATCTTGAAGCCGCAAATGAATCCCATTTGCAGACTGAAGTGTGAGCTCCCATGAGAGCTCGGGTTCGAAGTCTGGCGCTGGCAGAAGGCGGAAGTTCCACACGACTTTGGCCAGGACGCTTTTGAGCTCCATCATGGCGAAACGCTGACCTGGAACATAACCAAGCATTTCACTGATGTCATTAACTTATGGCTTTTGGAAACAGTCATCGACAATTTTGGGTGCATGCATGCAAATGAATGTAGATGTAGCCAGATCGACCAAAACAAATGTCAAAAAAACACGTATCAATTGTATGCATTTGTGCGAGCTCTAACAATTGATATACGTATTGTGTTCGTCCAGCCTGAGTAGGTTGGAGTGAGACACATACACGTGCGTGAATTACATGAATGCACATCCTGAGAACCGTAAGAAGGGAAACCGGGGAATAGTCGGCGGCCTTGGCCCAAGAGGGTTGGTTGGTTAGTGATTCCGGGCGCGTCAACAGCTTTGGTCATTAGTCCCGTAAGTGTAGTGCATGTTTTTTCTCGGGAGTTAGCGGTGATCTTCCCTTGCAGGATGGCAAGATCTGGCGCTGACCTACCGTCGGCTAACGGGGTTGCCCCCTAACCAGGACTCTCACTCCAGCAAGGCTCCGCCCCAGCCGGGACAAGCTCTAAGCTCCCGAAATATGTGGTAGTGTAGTGCATGTTAGTGTGTGTGTGTGTAAGGGGCGAGGATAGGACAAGGAAGAGGAAGGAAAGACCGCGCGCGTTCCGTGGCCCATTTGATAGGGCACTGCTCCGGAATTTGCCTGGCGTTGATCGGAGAAACCACGAAAAACTACCGATCAGAGCAGCCGGCCGCTAGAATTCTCCTCCAGACAGCGACTGAACTCGATCTAGCTGAAAACCTAGTGTCGAAAATCCTGCCGCCTGTGGCGTCTTGGAGAAAAACACACAGACATTTACATGTATGTACAAGTTTATTTACATGTATGTACAATAACCGACTTCTGCTCCGAACCTACACACTTGTAAGTATTTCCCTGTGGATACCCCACATAGCTAGGGAGGCCCCGCCTCCTCTGACGCTACTCCCGCGCCGCTGCCGTGACCTCATCACCCGTGCACTAGGCACGACACGCTCCAGCCTGGGCGTAAAGTTTTGCGCATCGCGCGAGGTTTCCAGAATAAAACCCACCGTCTGAGCTCGTCGACTCGATTTTATACCAGAGTGCAGCCGTCACGTGACTGTTCTAGGAGTATGAGGGAGGCTCGCGTCTACCACGTGACCTTCCGGTCAAGCTGGCGTCCCCTTTGTCTAAATGAATCCCAAAGCCGGGGCGCCAGCTATTCATGCCCGCAGGTATGCGATACTTCCGCTCCTCCTCCCACCCACGGCCGCCACCGTGACGCTACACGCCGTCAGGACTGGAACCTAGGACATCCCAGTTAGAGGCGCTGCAGTGACATCAGTTGATGCACTCAGCTACCGCTTCCTGTGCCCGAGAGGGGTAAACGGAGGGTTCGCAAGGATAAGCGAGGAGTGACGAACGCAGGTCGTTCCACGCATCCCCCCAGCCATTCTCATTTCGACTGCACAGCTGCATGAAGGAACATTTAACCTAACGACCACTTAACACTTAACTAATGAAGATACACCAAACTTAATAGTATTGGAGTTGTTCTACGAAAACGCAAAAGAATTTGAAATTTGAACGAAGCACCAGCTAATATGAAGCATTGCAAAAGAACTAAAGAGGTAACTCTAAATCAGTTCTTGCAAATTGAAGATGGTAGAAAGTGTATAATTTTATAACTAGATCGGGCTAATACGCAACGATTATATTTAAGCTTTTTTAAATTCTGAACCTGTACTTGTTTTGAGTCTTAACAGTGGGTGAGATTACGGATTGTATTATGGGCTTTTTCAGGCAACATTGCACTGAATTACTTGTCATTTTGCGGGTAAATTGAAAACTGCAGTATCTTGCGTCAAGGCAGGCCGAATCCAACAGTTCAGATTCACCGTTACATAGCAGTCTTCGGAGGCAATTAACAGAAAGATGAGCCAGCCACATCCAATAAGGTTGACGATTTCATTTGTATAATTTTGTGAAGGAAACAAGACCAGTACTGATTCAGGTAGCAATGTGTTTTTTATAGAAAATGCATAGCGTTACATTTCCAATAGTTGAACAGTTAATAACGCAATCATTAATTGCTTAAGTATTCTCTCTGATTTTCATTGAGCAAAAAGGACATTGTGTAAGTTGAAAGAATTTCATTGAAAGGAAATACGTCATTGTACGTAATTTAATTTAAAAGAAACCGAAAGAACTGCGATTGAAGTAAATTATCTTGAATCTCGTATAATTTTTCAACTATCGCTTAAATAGCAAATTAATGTTTCAAAGATGCATTTTATTGAGAAAAAATTTAATTACAAGTCAGTTAAATAAATGAAAAATAATTGGCATAATTGAAAAGTGCAAATGAAAAAAGAGGGTTTTACTACTTTTTAGTTTCTCGTATACGTACGTATATGCGGAGTCTTATGCGGAGGATAGAGAAAGTTATGTATTGTAGCAAGAAAAAACCGCAGATTTTCGACAGAAAAAAATAATTGTCGGGCCATAACAACGAAAAACTGGATGAATCCAATTGCTAAATTAAGACAAAAATCCTCTAACACGTGGTGTTGCTAGATCCCTATTTTGTGGGACCTTGATACCGAAATATCAATTGACCATAAAACGTCAGTCCGTCTGGGTGAGTGTGAACAACACTAGCGCCTAAACTATGCGAACGGTTTTGTGCAAACTGAATAAACCTTTGTCAATCTGGCCTGAGTCGAAGCTCTGTGATTTTGAAAAACATTGATTAGTTTTTGCAGCTACTTTACATGAAGTTCTTGCGACATTTGCAAAAGTTTGTCGAAAATGACTCCAAATGTTTTCTTTCAATTTCTTGTAAGAATAGAATCACACTTTTAAAAGTGTATTTACAGTATTACGGTAGTGTCAAAAATCCTTCCGCCTTCGGGAATCGAAACCTGTAAGAGACAGAGGCACTGCAGTGACATCAATAGATGCCCTGAATCACCTCAGCCAGTTTGTCTTTTGATAGCATCGTTATGGAAAGAATTTCTGCTCATCGGCAATATATATTTTTTGTTCAAATGAAATATTAGTCGGGGAAAAGTTAATCACGTGATCTCTTCTTGGAATTTTCATATTTGCTTAGTGCAATTTCTAGAGGGGCACTCAGCAATGCAGTTCCGGGGTCTTAAACTGAAGGCGATGTAGGCGTAGGAGTGATGGCATACAAAGCAAGAAATGTTGAACAAAAATTTGCATCACATCAGTTTCCCCTTAAAAGCTTCATACTTTTGCTTTGGCTTTTAATGTAAATAGCATCGTCATAGAAAAAATATCTGCTATTCAGCAGAATAAACGAAATTCTTTGTTGAAATTTAATATTCGTTGGGAAAAAAGTTAATCGCATGAATTGGAATTTTCGTGTCTGCTTAATGTTCCGAGGAGCACTCACCGATGGAGTTCCGGGGGCCGGCGCTGAAGGGGATGTAGGCGTAGGGGTGGCGGCCCAGAAAGCAAGAAATTTTGAATAATAGTTGATATCATATAATCAGTTCCCTTAAAAGCCTAAACTTTTGGCTTTTGATATAAATTGTAACGTCATGCACATACTATCTGCTGGTCAGCAGAATTAGAGTAATTTTTTGTTGAAATAGTGTAGTTGCTTAATGTTTGCTTAATGCAATGCTCGGAGCAGCACTCACCGATGCAGTTCCGGGGGCCGGCGCTGAAGGGGATGTAGGCGTAGGGGTGGCGGCGCGCGCTCTCCTCCGGGCTGAAGCGC
The DNA here is from genome assembly GCA_011170035.1 of Teleogryllus occipitalis. Taxonomy (NCBI): domain Eukaryota; kingdom Metazoa; phylum Arthropoda; class Insecta; order Orthoptera; family Gryllidae; genus Teleogryllus; species Teleogryllus occipitalis. The sequence continues at coordinate 18,627 of BLKR01015852.1, read as the reverse complement.
TCCGGGATGAACCTCTCGGGGTCCGGAAACACCTCCGGGTCGCGATGCGTGCCGTACGGCGAAAAAGTGATCGAACAGCCTCCAGGCATCACGTGACCTGTAAGCGGAAATTTAGTCACGTCTAGTTCACCACTTGACTCAGCACTTGGTGAAAGAACGCTTGACAAGACCTGCGCAGCGAGTACTGACAATAATCTACAAAGAGAAAAACTAGGGACCATGAAGAGACATTGCCAAATATATTGAGAAAAGAACAAAACGAAGAAAATAATGGACGTTTACATATCTATTTCGAAAGTTATTTTATGCTCATTAAAATGGAAATTAATAAATATATAAATAAATTAGACATTTATTTGGTCTAAGGCAAAAATTGTTTCGGCATATGTCGAGTGAGTGTGTGTTTAGTAATTAGTATGGTGAGTAGTTCCGCGAATGTAAAGTATGTTATTAACAGACATCGTATGTTTAGGAAAATGCCTATGTTCTTCTAGCAATTTTATTTATAGGCTGATAACATTCGAGAGAAGCAAACATTCAAAAAGTGACATGTCAATTTCGCAAAAATTGAGTTCAATTATTTTTTACCTAGAATTTTATTTCTGAAAAGGCTCCAACCTTACTGGCTGTATTCGGACTGCTTGCTGACTCTTTCAACGCACAATGCGTCATATATTCTGTACCCTATGACTTTCTGATACCCTCGCAATGAACAATGTATATTCGGTCGAGGGATTATGATTTTCAACGCGAGGCAGGGAGACGCGTGAATGGAACCTTCCCACGCTCAGAGAGTCGGGAGAAAAGGAATTCCCGTACGGCCTACGCGTTCAGAGGAACGACCGTAAGGTTCAATTCTATGCTGGCAGGTAAACCCCCTCCCCTTCAATGTCCTGCTGTTACGACTAAATCGCGTGTCACAGCGATAGAGAATTTAAAACAAGCTTGCAGATGCATTCATTTCATTAAGAACATCTTACATCTCTCTGCCAATTGCATTAAATTCACAGGAATTCCATTTTGTATAGATTTTCCCCTGTAGGATAAGAGAAACCGTTCCGTGTCCGCGTTGGAGAGGTTCCGTTTTATGTTGTGTAAAATGCCATTTAACTTCACCGGCTGGAGAAATTTTCCGGTTAAGACAGGTTTCCGGCTTGTATATGTTCCGGTTTAGACATATTCTACTGTAAATGCACTTTTTCTTGAACCCTGGACTCCTTATCTCATTTGTACTTTCTCGTATACGTAAGTATATACGGAGTAACATACGTAGTATAGAGAAAATTGCGTAATATTGAGGCGTAAACGGCGGAAAAAATCATCTAGCACGTGGTGTCGCCTGAATCCCAGTTTTGTGGGTCCTTGATGCCGAAAAACCAATTGAAAGCAAAACGTTCGTCGGTCCGTCCGTATGTGAAAATTGCTAACGCCTGAATCGATCTCGATCGTTTCTTTCTCGATCTTTTCCAAATTGAAAAATCCCCTGTCAATCTGGCTGTAGTTGAAGCTTTGCAATTTTGAATTTTTTTAAATTTCGGGGTACTTTACATGAAGCCCTCCGGACATTTTCAAAATTTTCCCAAGAAGTCTGCAATTTTTTTCTTTAAATTTCTCGTAAGAATAGACTAAAATTGAATTATAAGGAGTACCGTAGGTCCCATTTTCACGGTTAGCTCTGAATTTTCGAATATTGTAAAAGTTTGAATTTATTTCAGCGTCTTCCTACAACTATAAAATTGAAGACAAAGATTTTTCTTTCAAATGAAATTTGTTGTCCATAAATAGTTCTTTTATTAAGGTCATGTACACTGTTTTGAAAAATAGTCGTTTTTGTGCAATAGAGCGAGCAATATTTGTGATTTTAAAATATTACAAAAACAAGATTTTCTCAAAAACTGCTCCATACTTTTTCTTTAAATGTTTAGTAGGGTTAGTGCTCAACCAACCCTACTCGATGACATAAACGTCATATTGCTCTATTGTTTGTTTTTTCAAAAAATACCAATTTTTTTTATTCGTCTCTCTAGTCGGTAATATTTACATTAGAGGCAATGTTTTCACATTATTAGATTTATGAGTACATGTGCTTTTAATAATGATAAATAAAGTTTCTCGTGATCTGAACAGTTTTCTGTAAAAAATGAACTCAAAATTCCGTATTTTCAGAAACGTACAACCGCTATTATCTCAAAAAATGGCTCTAACTTTTTTCTTCAAATTTTTCCAACGAATAGTGCTTATTGCACTGTTTAATTCTGGCGTAAATTTTTTTCGTGTATTCTTCGTTTTTTTAAATGACACAAATGTATTTTTTTTAAATATCTCTCACGTTGTATATATGTACATTTCCATCGATTTGTATACATTACTACATTTGTAAGTAGAAGTGCTTAAGAGAACTTTAAATAAGCTTTTTCGAAAACACAATAGATTCCTGTAAAAACGAGCTTTAAATTTCGCATTTACAGTAATGCGTAATCGCCATTTTCTTAGAAACGGTTTCAAAATTTTCAGTAAAAGTTTCTATTTAGGACGAGGTTTTACTGTTCTTTAATATTTTTAAAGTAATATTTCGATTCTACTATTAAGAAACCGAAAAGTTAAGAAAATGTCAACAAAAAAAATACTTTCGGCCACGATAGATGGCAGCTGATCAGAGAATGGAGCAAGACCTTAAATCCAGTCCTCACCAAGGAAATTAGAGAAATTGCTACGAGAAAGTCTGTGTCATTTTGTAGCACCTCTATTTAATATACCGTACGTGGTTGAAAGAGAAATAAAATTACTGATTAGCTGCTTTCAAAAACGAAAAATCAGTAAACAAACTACAAATTTAATATAGTATTGGTAAGAAAATTGTACTATTGCTCCCCAGCTTAACAAAACGTGAACAAAGTTAAGTTACATTTATTCTCACAAGCAAAACAAGGTGCCATTAGAGAATTTGCTCAAAGGATCAAGGGAAAATGGACGAAAACCTAAACGACATTAGTTTCGGGACAAATTCATTTCATGTTCATGTGAAATAAGAATTATCAAATGAGAATAAAAGACAATACATGAATATTTTATGCGCTTTTTCTCTGAAAGAGCATAAAAACTGTCTCATTACGGTAACACACTTAGACTCACCTGAAGGTAGAGCAATTTCTTCTTGATTGGCACGATTAAAAAGAGGTACTGGAGGGTAGATGCGAAGGGATTCCTTCACAACCATCTCTAGATATTTCAATTCCGAGAGTTTCTGAAGAGTTAGCTCCAAAGGTTGTTCAGGGTCAAAGACAGACTCCAGCTCCTTCAGAATATTATTCTAGGAAATAGAACAGGCATGATACAATTATAATCAAGGTTACTGATATTGCAACACCTTTAACGACAAAAGTGTCTTTTAAAATAAAATTATCTTATTAATTAATAAACTTCCGGCGCAGCAGAATGGCACAGACTTTCTCATAGTAAAGTTTTCTAATTCCTTGGCGTGATTGCCTTTACGGTCTTCCACCATCCTACTGCCAGAAGTCATTTTTGCGAAATTTTCTCAACTTTACGGTTTCCAAACAGTAGAACCGAAATATTACTTTACGAATATTACAGAAAAGTAAAACATCGTTCCAAATTGCAATTTTCATTGAAAAAGTTTGATCCGTTTCCAAAGAAAATGGCGTTTAAGCGTAACTGTAAATGCGAAATTTCGAAAAACTTCATTTGAAGCACATCCACTCACAATTGAACTATGTATATATTTGGCATTATTTGTTCGGTAGTCCGACTTAGCCGGCCAGCTACCGGTGTCCCCCATGCCTGGGACTAGTTAAATTCACATGCTTGGGGGTAAGAGCTGTCACGAGACGAGCTTGACGTATTCTCTTCACCGTAATTAGCAAGATCAGCCTGCTAGAGCTTTTCTTCGTCGCACAGCTATAAGAACAAGGGCGATTTTGAAGGAAAGCTACAACTCTATTTTTGCCTCGACCGGGAATGGAACCCGGTATCATAGCACGGGCAGCTTGCACGCGGCCCATGAGCCATCCAGAGGGTCAATTGAACTATTGTACACAAATTTCTGGAAATGTGCATATCAACAGCGTGAGAGAGAGTTTCAAAAAATTACATTTGTGTAATTTTTTAAAAAACAACAAGAAAAGAATACACCAAAAATGAACTTTACGTCATATTAAACAGTGCAATTAACACTGTCCGTACAAAAAGTTAGAAAAAAAGTAGGAGCCATTTTTGAGAAAATGGTATTTGAGCGTTTCTGAAAATGAGAAATTTTGAACTAATTTGCACAAAAAACTGTTGAGTTTTCAAGAAATTTTATGACATTATTTATAGCATCTCTACACATAAATACAACAATGTGAACAAATTGCCGGTAAAGCGTGCCAGTAAATATGAGCGACGTGAGAAACAAGAAAATAAAATTACATTTTATTTTATTACGAGACCCCGAAAAGTATATTTCCGTTGAAATTTCGAAATCGCTTTTCTGAAGCATTACATAATGTACTCTATACTACATATATTTCCCCGTATATACGTATGTATAGTATACAAGAAAGTAAAGAAATGTATATCATACAATGTCAATGTATCCTATAATGTCGTTTAGTGAATCCTTCGAGGTGAGTAAGTCACGTCTTGGTAGAGTGCGATCTCTCTAAATATTTCTTTCCTTCTCCCGTGAGCTGCCAGGGCTCTCGTCAATATTTTTGATATCTCCCATACTATGTACGTAACATAGCGAAAATATTGTTGTAATGCAGAAAACCTCGATATTTTGACAGAGAAACCTGTTATCTGGGTCCCTGATACCCAAAAGTGGATAATTATTGTTCTTGTGTGGAGTACGTAACTTTACGTTGTGAAGTCAGAATCCACATTTTTTTGTGGGTACTTAAAAAATTGGTTTATAATGAAAGTCTGAAGCGCCCTATTGAATATGAAAGGAATTTTTTGGGGGTACACTTTACATGAAGCTTTAAAAACATTCAAGCTTTTCTCCAAAAGATTCCATGGTCATATTCCTACCAAAGAGAAAATGCGCTCTTACAAATGATACAGGTCCGCTTGTCGGTAAACTGTAAATTTTTAAAATTTGCAAACGTTGTACATTTATTAAGGCTTTTTATACACTTTTAAAGTACGATATTTTACTATTAATCGTCTCCAGGGTGAGTGCAAGTGCCATCATATCCTTGAGGGGATGAAGACAATTTTGAGTGGCCATGTAGAGGTTTCCTGCTGAAAGTCTCAATGGGAATTTTGATTGATTTGGCATTTTTGGAATTTTATTGCTAAAAGTCTGAGTGAAAATACGATACTTTTATGTAATACCTGTACGTCCATATGTCGGGATAAGAGTAACAGAGTAAAAGAGAGGGCAGTGGCTGTAGTGTCGTGGCCTGCGAACATGAAGGTCTCCACCTCCTCGCGGATGTCGGCGTCTGAGAGGCTACCATCCCTGGAATTCCAAAGCAGCAAGTCCAAGAAGGCAATGCGACGCCGCCGACCTAGAAAACATGAATCGAACCGGTAGAAGTAGCCAATGTCGATCAGTAATTGTTTCCGCACGCGAATTCATTTTCGGCCGCCCAGCACGGCGACGGTCCGTGCTCCTTCGAGCGTCCGTCGTTGTCCCTTTGTCCTTCAATGCCGCCGCTCCCGCGCCCGTTTTCGCCGCTGCTCGGCTGCCGCTCCCAAGCGACGGCGCGCGGGTTCTTCAGAACACTTGTTCGCGGTGGCCGACAAAAATATTTGTCAGTGAAATGCAGTGCGTGGACAGGGAGCGGTAGCTCAGTGCATCAACTGATGTCACTGCAGCCTCTGACTGGGAGGTCCTAGGTTTCAGTCCTGTCGGCGGCAGGATTTTCGACACTAACTTTTCAGCCGAGTCGAATTCAGTCACTGTCTGGAGGATTATAGCGGCCGGCTGCTCTGATCGGTAGTTTTCCGTGGTTTCTCCGATCAACACCAGGCGAATACGGGAGCAGTACCCTAACAATCGGGCCACGGACCACGCGCGGGTTTTCCTTCCTCTCCCGTGCTCTATCCTTTCCCCGTACACACACAAGGTCGACGCCGGATTTCGTCATCCAGCGGGAGAAGATCACTGCCACCTCCCGAGAAAAAAACATGCACTGCACTTACGGGACTAATGACCAAAGTAGTTGAGGCGCCCGGAAACATGAAAAAATGAATCAAAATCATACAGTGCGCGGTTTACGGTTTTATTGCCACTCCCAGCCGGCCGCCTGGCCCTTCCGCCCCCGTTCTTTGTGTCAGGAGGCTCGGAAGCGCGGTCGCGCGGCCACCCGAAACGCCGCGCCTTCCTGCGTCTCGCGCCCCCCCCACCTGTCTCAGGAGCGAGAAGCCACAACCACCCAACGGACCACCACCCCCCATTTCAAACCACCGCGCGGGAGGGACGGTTTTCTATATATTTTGGTTTGTAAACCACCGCGTTCAGATCGTTTTAGATGCAGATTGAGATTGACGCACTCTCGCTCATCAGTCATGTGAGGCATCGTCGCACAGGTCCACACAGACAGTCGCGTCAATGTCAGCGCTGACATGTGCTACGCTGGCAGTCGGCGCTTGTGTCTTGCCATTCATTGTTACGCCGCAACGGCTTTAACGGCATCAATCGGGCTACAAGCTGTCCATCTCGACGTTAACCAGGGCTACAGGCTGCCCATTGGCATAAAATAGTCATAAAAATTAAGTTACAAACTAATCGCTTTAAAAATATTTTGTTCACACATGTCAGGATTTTCGTAGGCACGATCCTCTCCAAGTGCGTCTTTAATGTCTTAAAAATGAATCGTTCATAATACGTTTTACTGACCTTAGATTTCAGCATCAGAGCAATAATTTTTACAACTATTACAATAGACGACCTTTTTCGTTGCAAGAAATCTTTCACAAAGTGTCATTTTATGAAAGAGACATTTGAGATGTTCATGGCATATTAGCTGTTTATGACACAATTTTCTCAGACACAGCGGCCATTGGCACACACATGCCAGTAAATCGTGAGAGGGTCACGGTAAACCGACTATCTCTCTTCCAAATTTTGAAGATAAGTGTGCCGTCTAAACCGACCATCTTGTTACACTTAAATAAAAGTGAATACTTGCTTCTAATATCGCTATTTTCAAAACATGCACTTTTGTTTGTAAAACTTAAAATTAAAATGTGTTTGCATAATTCTAGTATACTATTTACTTTTCTTGTACATTTGTATTTTGAAGTTGGGGGGGGGGGAGTTTCAACAAATAAGTATGTAATATATTGTACATTTGAATAAATTGTAAGTAATGAATATTTTGTATTATCTATTTATGAAAATAATTTTATTTCTTACCGAGTTCATCCACATTCTTGAATGTGTTTTCGGCCCATATTTTTTCTAATTCTTGCCTTCTTTCATCAATTACCTAAAAACATATGCAATGTAAAATTCAAATATAGTATATAAATGTAATAACGTATTTGGTGCAACATAAATTTAGGGTCGATTAATTTCAGAGTAGTATTTGATAAACAGTTATGGCAATAAGATCGATTATGATTACCTTTTGAGTTGTTCCATGAAGTATTTTCAACGTTTTTTTGTATTCTCGCCCAGAAGGGGAATTAAGAAAGATAAAATCGAGAAAGTACCATGGTTTAAATACTCTGGAAATCGTCAGACTTGAAGCTCTAAAAATTGTATTCGAATTAAAATGTTTGTTAAGTTGAGAAGCAAAAGTTCATAAATTGTATTTATACCTAAAGAGTAAAATTAATTAATTAATTAAAAATTCATTTGCTATAGCTGTGCTGAAAGTAATCTGGTGAAACTCGTGATAATTCTTCAAAAGACTTAAGTACACTTTCAAAGAATTCGATTCGAAAATTATTTCTGTTTCACAAATGGGAGACATTGCTAACATGCGACTATTCTTTTACGTTTCACATAAAAACATTGAATTACGTCCCTGGTTATGCGTAAGATATTTCATATTAATACAATGCGATAATAAGTAAATATTTGCAATTCACAATCCTTTGTCTTAAAATAAATACTTACTGTCTGACTGCATTCACATAACTGGAGAAGCTTTGAGTCTGAGCGTTAATTTTTACTCCCATAGCAGCTTCTGTATAAAGATAATTGCAACATTTGGTTAATGTGGTTTGAGTCGTGTACAAATAATACTAATATGTTATTACTGTATAAATTTTAATTAAATGCATTTTAAATTGTGAAAATGTTTCAATTTTCTTATGTGGGGACGCTGTTTTTACTTTCTCGCTACCACTTTCTCAAGAGAGACAATATGTTTGAAACCCGTGGGCCCATTTTTTAATTAAATTTATTTGTCTGATATCGTGAAGGGCGCGTAAGATAATGGTGGTGCACTTGCAAGTCTCATGTTCTTGAAATCTCTGATTTTTCGAAAAGTACAAACATTCAATTTTTTTGGCGTCTTCCTACAACTGAAATATTGGAGATAGAGACTGTTTTCGGTAATAAAATCTGTTCTTTAAAGACATATTTTGAAATACGGTCATGTACAACTTTTTTTAACATTTGAGTAGGTTTCGCTTAATTTTGTTGAAATATAGGCAATTTAATATTTTTTAAACATTTTTTTCAAAATCTATACCAAATTGTTTTAAACAAATTTTGGCCTTGAATATCGTAAAACGCGCATTAGAGAATGGTGCAGTTTTCATTTTCGCCAATATCCCTAATTTTTCGAAAATTACAAAAAATTCTAAATATTTTCAACATTCTTCTACACCTGTAATTATGATAATATTTTTTTCTTAATGAAATGTGTATATGAAAATCATCTTTAAATAAAGTCATGTTAGATTTTTCGAAAATATGAGGATTTCTTGCGTGCGTAAAAATGAATTTTTACAATTCATTTTTCAGAAACGGCTCCGAATTCTTTTTTTTACATTTTTTCACGTATGTAGCAAAAATGTTTAAATAAAATGGTCATGGTGCCAATTTCGGCGCACTCTCTGTATTTTCGAATATTGCAAAATACTTTGAAAATATAATTTCAAATTTTATATGCTTACTAATTTTCAAAATGTATGGTTTCAAAATGTTTCAAATTCATTCTATTGCTGTCAGTCATGATGATTATATCATGTAAGTAATGTTCTTAAGAAAGGAAATAGACCGAAAGAAAGTAATATATTTAACTTAGAACTAATAAACAAACTTGTTTACATTAAGAAGTTTTGATCGCTGATTATGGTATTCACAAATTGAAAGCTCACATCGATGTAAATACAGGAGATTTGTGAAAAATTATTCTTGCTGTTCTGTATTACGTGCTGCAAATACTGTAATAGTTAAATTTATACATTTTTGTTTCATTTCTAAAGGGTAGATATAACTGCTGTCCCTAGCAACCGAATTAAATGCAGGTTTGTACCACACGGGGTTCGTTTTCGTTGGTTGAATTTCACTTTTTAAAGTTTGATAGCAATTTTAAGTAGAATCGAACAACACCCAAAAAACCTCTTTTATCCATTAATTTGTTCGTATGGTAGAAAAGATGAAATAACTTATAAATTAATCTTCGAACACATTAAAAAATCATCTGAGGCATTACATTACTTATACTTACTTATACTTTTCTCCTCAATTTGTAACGCTGGACTTTGAAATGAGTGCAATCAACGCAGTACGTGCCATATTGCCTAACACTGTAAATTAATATCTATTTATAATTTTTGCAAGCTAGTAACGGTATGTTGTGAACTTAGGGCTGAAGGTACGTTTCAACGATGACGACGTTATAAGGCGCGTACGACGCCATACAGACGCTAATGAGCTTTTCATTCGTACATCTCAACAACATTAAAGAGGTGTCTGATAATTTGTTCTAAATAAGTCACAATGATGTTCAAGGTCTTCTGACGTACTTTAAAATTGTGGACTAAGAAAAAATGGACTAAAAATCTACAAAATGTTCAAAATGTTTATAGATAATTAATTGTGATTGACATCATTATACATTGGACAATTCTTATCAATGTACTTTAAAAAGTGTACGAAATTGTTATGGATATAAAATATTTAGTATTGAAATTAATATTTTCTTTTCTGTCTGAACATTTAACAACTTTGACAGTCTGTATTTGGTGTTTTATTTTATAGACAGAATTTTTTTTGGATAACTGTTTTATATGAAAATAAAGTATGATTGCAATATACTGAAATATGTGACACATAATACCAACAATTTTTAGTGTATTGCAATTATATTGTATTTTGAAGTAAAACAGCTTATCCCGAAATAATTTTCTGCCTATAAAATGAAAGATCAAATACAGTCTGACAAAATATTTCGGCACTAAAATCCAATATGGACTAGAAGGTAAAGTGGACGAGAGTAATGTAGACGAAACGTCACTTGACAAAAAGTCAATGAAGATGATAGGATACGGAAGAGGAAGAAAATTTCGCGCGCCGTCCGACGCCCATAGAATATTGCCGGCATTTTCCTGGTATTGATGGGAGAAATCATTCACCACTCATTTATGATTTGTCCCTCCAAGAATGACAAAATAGGAACCTCTCTGAGATTATCGTACAGACAAATACCAATTCATCCAAAGAACTAGTGATGCTACAGAATAGCACAGACTTTCTCGTATTTTTTGCCAATGACTTTGGTGTGGACTGAATTTAAGGTCTTGCTCCATTCTCTGGTCAGCTGCCATCTTTCGTCGCCGTAATTTTTTTTTCTACATTCTTTCAACTTTTCGGTTTCTTAATACTAGCACATTGTCCCAAAACCTCGTTCTAAAAAAATTTTAATTGAAAATTTTGAAGGCGTTTTTAAGAATATGGCGATTAAACATTACTGTAAATGCAAAATTTGAAGCTCTTTTTCACAGGAATGTATTGTATTTTTGAAAAACGTCATTTGAAGTCCTCTTAAGCATTTCTACTGACAAATGTAGTGATGTTTACAAATCAATGGAAATGTGCATATTAACGGTGTGAGAGATATTTAAAAAAATATATTTCTGTAATTTTTGAAAAAAAAAAAAGAATACACGAAAACGAATTTTACGCCACAATTAAACAGTGCACTAAGCACTATTCGATGAAAAAATTTAAAGAAAAAATTTGGAGCCATTTTGTGAGAAAATAGCGTTTGAACGTTTCCGAAAATGCGGAATTTTGAGTTCTTTTGTACAGAAAACTGTTCAGTTCACGAGAAACTTTATTTAACATTATTAAAACCACATGTACTCATAAATCTAATAACGTGAAAACTTTGCCTCTAATGTAAATATTACCGACGTGAGAATAAAAAAAAATTACATTTTTGTAACTTTTGAAAAAACAAAAGAATAGAGTAATATAGCTTTTATGTCGTCGGATAGGGTTGGTTGGGCACTAACCCTACCAAAAATGTTAAGAAAAAATATGGAGCAGTTTTTGAAAAAATCTTGTTTTTGTAATTGTTTTAAATTGCAAATATTGCACGCTCTAATGCACAAAAAATAATAAAAATATCAAAAACGTGTTCGTGATATTAATGAAAGAACTTTTTATGGGCAATAAATTTCATTTGATATAAAAATCTGTGTCTGCAATTCAATAGTTGTGGGAAGATGCCAAAAAAATTCAAACTTTTGCAACTTTCAAAAATTCAGTGTTAACTGTAAAAATGGGTCCTACTTGTACTTTACCACGTTTATAAGTGTATTTTACTCCATTCTTACAAGAAATTTAATGTGGAGCTGTTTTTGAGAAAATTTTGAACATGTCTCGGTGGCTTCATGTAAAGTACCCCCAAATAAAAAAAATGTTTTTCAATATTTCAAAGCTTCAACTACAGTCATATCGACAGGGGATTCTTCAATTTGGAAAATATTGTTCGGGTAGTTTAGACTCTAGCAGTGTTCACAGACGGACGGACGTTTTGCTTTCAATTTTTTTCGACATGAAGAACCCACAAAACATGGATTGTGGCTACACCATGTGTTAGAGGATTTTTTCTTTGAATTTAGCAACTGGTTTTATGCACTTGTTCGTCACCAGAGTGCGGAAATGAATTTTCTTCCGCCGAAAATCCGCCGTTTTATCGCGCAGCATTACATAACTTTCTCTATACTACGTATATATTACTCTGTATATACGTACGTATATGTAGTATACGAAAGTAATTAGAGGTGCTACAGAAAGGCACAGGTTTTCGAAGTAAAGTTTTCTAATTTCCTATTTTTAAGGGCTGGTACTGTAGTCTTTCCCCTCATTCTTGTCTGCTGCTATCTATCGCCGCCCAAATTACATTATTTTGAAATTTTCTCAACTTTTCGGTTTGCAAATAGTAGAACCCAAATATTAAATTAAGAATATTAAAGAAGGCGAAAACCTCGTCCTAAATAGCAATTTTCTTTGATAAATCTGGAGCCGTTTTTAAGAAAATGACGTTAGGCGTTACTGTAAATGCGAAATTTGAAGCTCTTTTTCACAGGAATCTTTTGAGTTTTCAGAAAACTTCATTTGAAGTCATTTGAAGCACTTTTTTTCACAAATTCAATAATGTTTACAAATCCATTGAAAAGTGTGTATTAGCGGCGTGAGAGACATTTAAAGAAAATTACAGTTGTGTAATTTTTTACAAGAAAATATTAGACAAAAATGAACTTTACGCCATATTAAAAAGTGTCTTTACCACTATCCGTTGAAGAAGTTTGAAGGAAAAAATTATAGTAATTTTTAATAAAAAGGCATTTGAACCTTTCTGAAAATGCGGAATTTTGAGGTCATTTTAACAGAAAACTGTTGAGTTTTCGAGAGACATTATTTAAAGCATATATTGGCATCATTACAATAACCTGAAGAAATCGCCTCTTAATGCAAATATTACCGTCGTGAGAGACAAGTGAAAAAAATTAATGTTTGTATTTTGTTAAAAAACAAAAGAATAGAGCAAAATAGCGTTTATGTCATCCTATAGCGTTTGTTTGGTACTATATTTACCTAAAATTTAAAGAAAAAATTTGACGCGGTTTTTTAGAAAATATTGTTTTTGTAATTTTTTTAAAATTCCAAATATTACACGCACTATTGCAAGAAAGATACTAAAAGTTTCAAAAAATGTATATGACTTTTATGAAAGAAATATTTATGGACAACAAATTTCATTTGAAGGGAAATTCTGTCTTCAATATTGTAGTTGTAGGAAGACGCCGAAAAAAATTCAACTTTTGAAATTTTCGAAAATTCAGAGATAACCGAGAAAATTGGATCTATGCCACCTTTATGAGTGCAGGTTAACCCAATTCTTACAAGAAATGTAAAGAAAAAATTACAAAAACAAAACAGACAGGCGAACGGACGAACGTTTTGCTTCGAATTGGCTTTTCGGCATGAATGATCCACAAAACCGGGATTCTGACTGTACCACGTGTTAGAGGATTTTTATATCTTAATTTAGTAGCTGGATTTATCCACTTTCTTGGCTTCACGGTCCGACAATGAATTTTTCTGTCGAAAATCGGCCGTTTTTCGCGAAGCACTACACAACTTTTTCTATTCTACGTATACTATGTATATACGTACGTACACCAGAAATTCCAATGCACACCCCTGATACTACCTACAAATACCTTCTATCCCAAAGCATCGGCCGCAATTCAGCAGAATCGTATGCCTTTCTGTCTGCAATGAAAAGTTATTGAAAAGTTATCCTCCTTTATGAGTAAAACCGTCTATTCCCAAAATCCTTAAAAGTCATACAGCAATCCTGCAACAAAGTCTCTTATACTGAAATGGCTAAAATGATTCAAGAAAAATATTACATTAAATCTGCTGGAAGAAGTATTATTGTTGCTTGGTTTCCACTTCAACTTACAATTCCGGAGGACGTAACAGGGAAGAAATTCTATAATCTTAATATACCTACGGAAAGAGACATTCATAACATCATGCATTGAGAAAAATAGAAAAATGCATCTCACAAAAATGGAACAGCACGTGGAAAAAATGCAAAAGCAAGTCAACTCCACAACCAAATTAATAACTTTTACCATATTAAAACTTCTAAGAAGCTCAACCGAAGAGGACGAATCGCAGTCCGGAATAAGATCAGGCCACACAAAATTAAGCAATCTCTATTTAATTACCAAAACATCCCCTCCACTTGGTGATATTTGTAACACCAATTTAACGATGTACCACATATAGAAAACTAGAAAACTGCCCCAAATCCAGTCATCAAAGACATTCTACTAATCTAAATAAAGCTTTAAATTGTATTTGACTGAATTTCAGATCATTGCATCATGAGAATATCAGATTATTGTATTTGAATGAATATCAGGTCTAATTGATCAAGTTCTGTGAAAATTGTAATATTCTTAATGACGTACGATGCCATTATATATATATATATATATATATATATATATATATATATATATATATATATATATGTGTGTGTGTATGTGTGTGACGTCATGGGATTAGACAACCCCATAACGCCACCATCAGCTACGAGAAAAAGCCCGCAAACAGAAAGAAGTCGAGTACGCAGCGGAACGATGGCTTGTAAACGCGCCATCTACCCATAGCTTTTCGAACTCTGACGCCCGAACTAGCGAATAATGTTTTTCCGGGAGGTCACGAAAAGAGGAGAATATTCACCCCTCCAAAAATTTCCCCAGGCGCGAGTACCATAAGTATCGCGGCGCGCCTCGGAGGAGCTCTCTATGATTGCAGCAGCGACGGCGACTAGACTGAGTTCTGAAGGCGATTGTAACCTGATAGCATAGGAGTTTATTTCAACTTGGTAGTTAAAAGTTAGCTTGAGAAGCGTATCAACGAAAGTGATGTAATTGAGAAGTGGAGTGCAGGAACATTCTTCGCATTAACATTCACAATATTTGAGAAAGCAAGTGAAGTGACTGTTTGACTTCGAAATAATTTCAAATTTGTAAAATTCGCGCAGAAGGACATTAACTAAATCCAGCACGCTGAGACCACACATGCCCAAAGTGTGGTAGGTAGGCCGAGCATTTAAAGCATAACTTCAGCAACATTAATTATTCGAGGCTGGAAACGCGAACAAACTTGTACGAGGCGCGGCAGAAGAAGGACGACCCCAGGAAGAGAGAAGCGTAGGTGAGAAAGATTTGGACTGGAACGAGAATCATACGATTCCAGAGAACGGGAGAAGGGTGTGGAAATTGGAGGCGTGGCGGAGCCCAGAGCTCGAGGGAAGGAAACTGGTAACATCGTAGGACAGCGAGCGAAGACGGGTTGCAACGCGAGGCTGCGAGCGGCAGAAAATCCACAAGGTCACCTACAGGCGAGCGATGCGGAGCTGTTGAGGTAAAAGAACGCAACTTTTATGCGGCGATCAGTCGGGGAAAGAGAATAGCAGAAAATACACGACAATTCGTGTTAAAAGTGGGTGAAAGGTCAGAATAGCTGGGAGAAGTATTCCGAACGATGTGAGTGGCAGTTTCAAGTTCATTGACTGCACGTGTTATTAAATTCATTCAAAGAGGCCATACCTCGTACAATTTTACTTAAATAATTCATGATTTTCATATGTTGTACAGTGATGTTATCTGGAAAAGTCGTAGTTTATTGTATTGTGTTAAAAGTAATTGCTTTCTGTGATATGTAAAGGGGTCAAATTTAAGTAACGTGTATGTTACGTTTTATTTTTTTCTCTCTTTAAAGTTCACAATGTTATAGTGAGTGCGAAGCCCAAGGCTAGCACCTGTGAACGGGATACCTTAGAACAAGTGTAAAACTCATTTTAAAAGCCGTGCACGGAAAAACTAGAGAGTGGAAAGAGTAAAATAATGTGGTAGATAAAAATTCAGAAAGAGGAATGAGCAAATTGTGAATTGTAATTGGTGAAAGTGTGTTCAGGCAGTCGAGGTGACGCCAATTTTTTTTGTTTTGCCTTGTTTCTGTTTTCAGTGACCAACTATTTAAAGTGCATAATCCTATTATATAATTGTGCCACTGTAATTTTTCATTGAATATATGCTCATTTTATTCGTATTTTATCTGATTCATTGTGTCAAGGGTTCAGACCTTTCTCATACCCAAAGATCCTGCTTCCTGAGAATTTTAAGCTCGCTTCACGAGCATTCATACTATCACGCTCTCACCACGTGCTGGAAGGTAGTAGGAGGGCGTGTTAGAATATATATATATATATATATATATATATATATATATATATATATATATATATATATATATATAATGCCATACAATGTTAGGAAATATATGTTATGATATTTATGTTCATATAATGATGGATGAAATTACAATTGTGGAAACGCTTGTTATAAATAATGTAATCACCGATAACCTTAGTCGTTAATGTGACTAAAAAAAGAATAAAGAAAACTATCAATCAGAACAGGGGTCACTAGAATTCTCTTTCAGATTGCACCTGAATTCGACCTATCTATCCAGCTATTCTCAAAAACCCACTACCCTCGACATTAACTTTGGTCCTCCTGGTTTTGTCGTGTTTGCCAAAAACATCCGATCTCTACCATTAACCTCACCCACCGCAGATGACGTCCAGGGTGAGGAGCTCCGCAAACGGGTACACGTTGAACTCGGTGTCGTCTGCCTGCTTGCGGAGCTGCTGCACGAACACGTCCCCGCAGCTGTTGAAGACCTGCACGAACTGGTCCACGATCTTGAAGTGGAAGGCCGGTGTCAGCGCCTTGCGGTGGGAACGCCATTTTTCTCCTGAAACACCCGTTTGTCGGTGATCAACGGCCGTTTTTGGACGAGGCGAGATTGCAAAAGTGGTTTCGGAGGAGTTGACTGGCCGCGTCTAGTTATTTTTACTTTCTCGTCTACAACGTAATTACTAGACATCGGATGTTTAGGCACTAAAATATCGTCTTTTAGGCGCCTGAAAAGGCACTGAAAATGCCAAGGATATGGAGATAAAAGGCAATGTCATAAGTTACGTACACTATAAAATGGAAAAATTGTAATTTTTGTCTATATTATTTTGTAAATTTAAATGCACAAAACGAGTTTGTACATTTTAATGTAAAACTAGATTTAAATATTTACATCTCTTCTACATTTTATATTTAATAGCTTCCATTAACCAGTAATATTTGCCTATTACCATAACCAGGAGACAAAATCAGTTTGAATGCGGAGGATATCTAAACGATGTGACTGGCATATAGTTTAGCAGCCTAACATTGGCAACACTGAAACCTGGGAATTTATATTTATTTCCACTTAAAATTTCGGTGCCCTCGGTGTATTGTCAATCGACCATGATTGCTGGTATTTATGAAATAGAGAAAGGGAGAAAAATCAGTTAGTATACTTTCAGGAATTCTCTCGTAATTTGAAATACCAAGACGTGAATTGAAATGTATTTATTTATTTATTTATTTTACGTCAAAAAACAGTTAAAAACTGCGTATGACGTGCTATGGGGAAAAGTGAATTGTGTGCACATTTTCAAAATTCTGTGATCCCTACACTAAATCATATACTACTTAAATTTTGAATTTTGAAAGGGAGAAAAAAAACAAAAAAACTCCCATGTAATAAAATCTATTTTCAAGGATAAATAAGCAATAAATTTTAAATTTTGAAAGGGAGAAAAAAACAAACAAAAAAAACTCCCATGTAATAAAATCTATTTTCAAGGATAAATAAGCAATAAATTTTGGCTCTTATTACTTCCTGCCGCGACAACGTGGAAACGATAATTTGAATAATTGTATTTCCCACTGAATTCTAGAAGACGTGCACAGAAAATGAAGTTACATTTATGTCCAGAAGCAAAACAAGGGGCCATCTCAGCATTTGCTCAATGGATCAGGGAAACTGGACGAAAAACCTGATCGAGATGGGGGTCATTGACCCGGAAGCTGTAGTACAATAGTTGTTACAGGTTGTTTATACACATTTATACAGTCCAAATGGTAAATAATGCATTATGTATCATTGTTAAAATTAATGTTACTTTTCTTGTGATGCTCAGTATAGTTTGTAATTGTATAGAAACAGTTATGCAGCAGAAACGATTTCACTTGGGATTTAAACTTTTCATTGAATTTAATCGTTTAATGTCATCTGGCAAAGTGTTGTAAAATAATGTACATGTATTGTATGTGAATTTTTGTAATGAGCTGTTGATACTGTCACCTGATGAATATGATTTCTACGTCGAGTGTTATAGTAATAGACTTCGGCATTTTCTGAAAAAATATTCCCGCCCTTGAGCAAGTCATTTTTTACAAAAACCACTGATTCGTAAATAAAAAGACACGGTAATGGTAGAATTCCTAGATTAATGAAGAGAGGCTTACATGAATCACGTGGGTGGGATTTGGTTATTATTCGTACAATTCGTTTTTGTAATCTAAAAGTCTGGGAGCTATAAGATGTATTTCCCCAGAATATTATGCCATATCTCAGGCGGGAATCAACATTCGCGAAGTATACACAACGAGCAGTATGAAGGCTGACTGAATTTGCAAGAATTCTGAACGCGTAGCATAATGAACTTAATTTTGTGTTCAATTCATTTAAATGGACGTTCCATTTAAGGTTTGACTGAATTGAGAGACCTAAAA
>BLKR01015851.1:0-47407 GCA_011170035.1 Teleogryllus occipitalis | reverse complement strand
CCTCTCCCTCAGAAAAAATGTCGTTCAAAATTCTATCTTCCACCGCGCCGACAAACTTGGACACCCCTCGGCCTGGGGGAGGGCAGGGGGAGGACGCGTTGACCAATCGCTAGCAGGTAGAACCACAGTTGTCTGTGATTGGTGCAACATCCCAAGGGGCAGAAAGAACGCTGTCTCAGGGGGAGGGGGCTAGTTCGTTTACGTACGAGACGGAAATATCATCATATTTCCCTGCCGAAGGAGGTAGTTTGCCTGCGCGTACGCCACGACGAAAAAAATATTTCTAAGCGGGGTTTTCCGTCCAGAATGATTGTCTATAGACCAGTAAATATTTATCATTTTAGCAACAATTATTCTAACTTTTAGTAATCGATTTGTAACTCCTGACAAACTGCTATTTTGAGATATTCATTTCAGGCACAATTTGCGGAGCCTTCCCGGCCGTTCTAACGCATATTTCGAATTTGTTTATAAAATTATAAATTGTTGCAAAATTGTTAATTCGCTGTTTTTGGTTCTGGGACATCGGGAGACTCTCCCCACTTTAGATTTGCAAAATTTGGAAATTGTTTATAAATTTGCAATTGTTGCAAATTTTTTTATTGTCTAATCTGAATGGCGTTTAAATGTGATGCAAAATTCCGGAATCCGTTCCGTGCTATTATATCTCGTTCTCGAGATATATGTAATTGTTTATAAGAAATTAACATCTTAGTAGACCCTATTTGTTTGCGCTTAATTCATTCGCGCTAGCAGAATAGCGTGGGATGGGGCATACTGAAAAAACAGTTCTCCAATGCCGCGCTTTTGCCTGCCACATACGCTTAAAATGCACTTGCTTGTAAACAAATTCTGTGGCCAATTTAATTATGCTAAATTCGTATTTTTACGGCGAGTATGAGCATAACTTTTATTTGGTTTTTATATTCTCTTTTAAGTCCTACAATTTGCAAGTCGATATATTTATCAAATAGGAAAGAAATTGATTATAAAAAAAATATTTTTCAAGGTGCATTACGCCCAAACAATTGTTTCTGTTTTTCTATCAAAGGGATGTTGAGCAACCGAATAACTGTATTATTAATTTTTTTTAAGTCCCCTGTTAACACCGAGAGTCAGAAACTATTTGTTCCTCTTGTTTAACCATTACCATTAAAAAATAGGGAAACATATTGCTTAGCTGTTTGCTATAAACTGCACTTGATTGGATGAAGGTAGTGTTAAGGTTTTCAAATACAGAAATATTCAATTTTGTGTTTTGAAAGATCACATGAGTAGAATCACACATCACAATATTTACACAAGTATAGAAATTTCTAAATAAACGTATATAAACTTTAAGTTAATATTTTCAATTCAATTTATCATTCCTTTCTAAAACTGTTAATTTGATGATTTCATTGTATAATATTCAAATCAGAGCTTTATGTGCTAAATCTACGCATTGTTAATACATATTTTTAAACAACATTAATATATTTAATATACATTTAAAAGGTTTTTAGATTGGCGAACGTTTCAATGAAATTTCATGAATTCCTAAATGCTTGAAAATAAATACTTGTAAAATTAAATAATTGTAGCGTGTAAAAATATAACAAACTCACGTATTTGGTAAAACGAGTTGATATTACTAAATGAAAGCAAAACAGATGTTATAACAATTCAAAGAGATTTAGCGTTTGTTTACAGTTTAGTAAATATCAGTGCACTAGCATTTCCCAGTGAAAATACATAGAACGAACTTGGTGGTCAAGTGATATGACCTTCCCAACACAGACTACATTTCAGTATCGTCAGAGTTCGAAGGTGGTTTGTTGGCCGCCATTCTACGAATCTATCAAAACCTTGAATTTTGCACGACCATCTGTACAGGGAGAACGTAGTGGTTTATTAAACGGAAACGGGCCATTCGAGGTATCTAATGTGCACTCTTTGAAAACGTTTAACCATTATAAACTATCCCTAAGAAAAATATCAAATAAACAATGTTAAAGGTCACCAGCTTAACATTGCCTTTGCCTTTACTATTTGAATGATTTCAACATCCCCAAAACCAACAGAAAACCCATGTTATTACAGGTTATTATAAAACCAATTCAATAAATATAAGCATTTATTCACGTTATTATTATTAAAACACTCAAATATCTACGATGTTATTTGATTCAAGTCTTCATCGAAGATCTGAGATTAAAAAAACTGATAAGCAGAGAAAATTAAAGTAATTTTGAGTGATTGATGAAGTTGAATGATCAAATGAAAAACAATGTTTCTTGCTTCATATAATGCTATCGTGTTTAACAGACATGTAATTACATGTGATGCCTATATTTAAACATCCAAACTAATGAAAATTTTCAAAATTAAAATCATCAATAAAACGTTGATTCATCAGCAAGGATTATATTATTAAATACTTTTTGAGATTCATGTGCTCCTGTGTGAATAACGTAGTAAACGTGATTCGTATGATCCAGTTTCTCAGAATAATACAAAACCTGCTAGACACATACACTAAACATAATAGTTGTCAAATAGTTATTTACGACATGAGTGTCATAAGATATCTTATTACAATACGAAATTGGAGAATTATCAAACAAGACTCTTTAGCCGAAATTGTTAACCAATTGAATATTGTAATATAATGTTACCATTTGAATATCATAGAAAGTAAGACGCAATTTGTCAAAATTCATGTGAACTGTAATTTTTCTTTAAATTTTACTCCTTATCCTGCGAAAGATGTGTGACAGTACTTATGTTAACAGTTATACTGCCATGGGTTTAATTAATTAGTTTTCAGTACGCAAATTATTGTTTTTGGTTTTAAAGAAGCATGGATATACAGAGTATCGGGGAAGGAAACGTGGAAAGTTTGAAAAAAGCTGTTTAAACAATTTTGATCATACTTTGTCTAATAAACTACATAGATATTTTGAATGGCTGAGCTGCAATAAACACGCAAATTTTGGTTTGAAAATATGATTTCCACGCAAAAGTTTGCATTCTAGAATCATATAAACAGACCAGAAACATGTAACATCATTATTATTAACAATATAAATTAATATATTAGTTCAGAAAAAAATTAACCGAGAAATAAAAAAGCAGTCGAACTGTGAAAATTGGGTGCTTTTTATTTCTAGGTTAATTTTTCTTTCTGATCAAATGTATTCATTTATTTTGTTAATCATAAACAATTTAGATATTAATGAAGTGTTTATATGCTTCTACAACGCAAATAATTGCCTAGAAAACATATATCCAAACCAACTTTTGAATGTTTATTGCGGCTTAGCCATTTGAAATATACGAGTAGTTTATTAGACAAAATAAGCTTAAAATTGTCTTAACAGCTATTTTTCGAAGATTCGACATTTCTTCCCCGAATATCCTGTATATAAAAGGCTTGATATCTGTTGGTTCGCGACGGAACGGCGTTCCGGTTCTTTGGAAATAATTATGAAATTATATTATATATAAATAGCTATTGCTATTATATTAATAATTAATTTGAGGCGCGTTTCGGGGCCTAAGATTTTAAAAATAAAGGATATATGTATCATAATAAATCTTATGACGACACTGTTCTCAGTTACGTCAAGTTTTAATTTAGAGAATCAAAGTGAATGGTCTAAGTTTACTCACCTAAATAAAGTTTATCTTACTATACATACTATTTACAAAGTGTTTTATGTTCAAAACAAGTGTTGCCTTAACAGCATATATTTTCACGTATTATTCGTAATTGCTATGCAATATTCAATACGGACTATGTGAACCTGCAAAAAAGAAACAAAAAAAAAAGACCTACTGCAGCAGAAAATATTTTCTACTCGTCGGGATTCGAACTCGGGTCTTTAAAGTTAACTCACCTGACACGGTTCCCCCTCACCACCAGGTACACGACAAGACTACCTCCTTTCCGATGCGAAAAGAAAGTGAAGCATTTGCAGTTTTAAAAAAAACAGGGTGTTCAATTTATCTTAATACAAGATCTATTTTTAATCTAAACAATTAATACAAGATCTATTTTTGATCTAAAAATCTAAGTGCAATGAATATCACGTAACTATTCTTTTCGTAATAAGTGTGCTTGGACAGCGTGTTGAGAAATATCTGTGATAGCACAGTGCGGTCGAGCCAGACCTACGGACTACAGGGATCCGAGTTCAAATCCCAGTAACGCTGGAATATTTTTACCTCCACGTGTAAAGAGAGTTACGTAATGCTGTAGGAGGAAGTGTCGAAATTTTCACAGAAAACACGTTTTGTAAGTAGCTAGTTCGAAAAAAGTGGATTGTTGGTATTGTTCTTTTATTTTCTATACACAAGGCTGTCAAAACGTTTGTTTTTTGAACCCGAAAAAGTGATTTTCCAAAAAACCTCTTTGTGAATCCGTCTTCGTGTGAGTAATTCTAGAGCCTAAAGTAAACACGATTTTCACCAAAAGTTGGATATTGTGATACGAAAATATATGCTGTTGAGGCAACACTTGTTTTGAACATAAAACACTTTCTAAATAGTATGTATAGTAAGATAAACTTTATTTAGATGAGTAAACTTAGACCATTCACTTTGATTCTCTAAATTAAAACTTGACGTAACTGAGAACAGTGTCGTCATAAGAGTTATTATGATACATATATCCTTTATTTTTAAAATCTTAGGCCCCGAAACGCGCCTCAAATTAATTATTAATATAATAGCAATAGCTATTTATATATAATATAATTTCATAATTATTTCCAAAGAACCGGAACGCCGTTCCGTCGCGTACCAACAGAAATCAAGCCTTTTATATACAGGATATTCGGGGAAGAAATGTCGAATCTTCGAAAAATAGCTGTTAAGACAATTTTAAGCTTATTTTGTCTAATAAACTACACGGATATTCCAAATGGCTAAGCCGCAATAAACATTCAAAAGTTGGTTTGGATATATGTTTTCTAGGCAACTATTTGCGTTGTAGAAGCATATAAACACCTCATTAATATCTAAATTGTTTATGATTAACAAAATAAATGAATACATTTGATCAGAAAGAAAATTTTACCTAGAAATAAAAAAGCACCCAATTTTCACAGTTCGACTGCTTTTTTATTTCTCGGTTAATTTTTTCTGAACTAATATATTAATTTATATTGTTAATAATAAACATGTTGCATGTTTCTGGTTCGTTTACATGATTCTAGAATGCAAAGTTTTGCGTAGAAATCATATTTTCAAACCAAAATTTGCGTGTTTATTGCAGCTCAGCCATTCAAAATATCTATGTAGTTTATTAGACAAAGTATGATTAAAATTGTTTAAACAGCTTTTTTCAAACTTTCGACGTTTCCTTCCCCGATACTCTGTATATCAATGCTTCTTTAAAACCAAAAACAATAATTTGCGTACTGAAAACTAATTAATTAAACCCATGGCAGTATAACTGTTAACATAAGTACTGTCACACATCTTTCGCAGGATAAGGAGTAAAATTTAAAGAAAAATTATAGTTCACATGAATTTTGACAAATTGCGTCTTACTTTCTATGATATTCAAATGGTAACATTATATTACAATATTCAATTGGTTAACAATTTCGGCTAAAGAGTCTTGTTTGATAATTCTCCAATTTCGTATTGTAATAAGATATCTTATGATACTCATTTCGTAAATAACTATTTGACAACTATTATGTTTAGTGTATGTGTCTAGCAGGTTTTGCATTATTCTGAGCAACTGGATCATACGAATCACGTTTACTACGTTATTCACACAGGAGCACATGAATCTCAAAAAAGTATTTAATAATATAATCCTTGCTGATGAATCAACGTTTTATTGATGATTTTAATTTTGAAAATTTTCATTAGTTTGGATGTTTAAATATAAGTATCACATGTAATTACATGTCTGTTAAACACGATAGCATTATATGAAGCAAGAAACATTGTTTTTCATTTGATCATTCAACTTCATCAATCACTCAAAATTACTTTAATTTTCTCTGCTTATCAGTATTTTAATCTCAGATCTTCGATGAAGACATGAATCAAATAACATCGTAGATATTTGAGTGTTTTAAAAATAATAACGTGAATAAATGCTTATATTTATTGAATTGGTTTTATAATAACCTGTAAAAACATGGGTTTTCTGTTGGTTTTGGGGATGTTGAAAACATTCAAATAGTAAAGGCAATGTTAAGCTGGTGACCTTTAACATTGTTTATTTTATATTTTTCTTAGGGATAGTTTATAATGGTTAAACGTTTTCAAAGAGTGCACATTAGATACCTCGAATGGCCCGTTTCCGTTTAATAAACCGCTACGTTCTCCCTGTACAGATGGTCGTGCAAAATTCAAGGTTTTGATAGATTCGTAGAATGGCGGCCAACAAACCACCTTCGAACTCTGACGATACTGAAATGTAGTCTGTGTTGGGAAGGTCATATCACTTGACCACCAAGTTCGTTCTATGTATTTTCACTGGGAAATGCTAGTGCATTGATATTTACTAAACTGTAAACAAACGCTAAATCTCTTTGAATTGTTATAACATCTGTTTTGCTTTCTTTTAGTAATATCAACTCGTTTTACCAAATACGTGAGTTTGTTATATTTTTACACGCTACAATTATTTAATTTTACAAGTATTTATTTTCAAGCATTTAGGAATTCATGAAATTTCATTGAAACGTTTGCCAATCTAAAAACCTTTTAAATGTATATTAAATATATTAATGTTGTTTAAAAATATGTATTAACAATGCGTAGATTTAGCACATAAAGCTCTGATTTGAATATTATACAATGAAATCATCAAATTAACAGTTTTAGAAAGGAATGATAAATTGAATTGAAAATATTAACTTAAAGTTTATATACGTTTATTTAGAAATTTCTATACTTGTGTAAATATTGTGATGTGTGATTCTACTCATGTGATCTTTCAAAACACAAAATTGAATATTTCTGTATTTGAAAACCTTAACACTACCTTCATCCAATCCAGTGCAGTTTATAGCAAACAGCTAAGCAATATGTTTCCCTATTTTTTAATGGTAATGGTTAAACAAGAAGAACAAATAGTTTCTGACTCTCGGTGTTAACAGGGGACTTAAAAAAAATTAATAATACAGTTATTCGGTTGCTCAACATCCCTTTGATAGAAAAACAGAGACAATTGTTTGGGCGTAATGCACCTTGAAAAATATTTTTTTATAATCAATTTCTTTCCTATTTCATAAATATATCGACTTGCAAATTGTAGGACTTAAAAGAGAATATAAAACCAAATAAAAGTTATGCTCATACTCGCCGTAAAAATACGAATTTAGCATAATTAAATTGGCCACAGAATTTGTTTACAAGCAAGTGCATTTTAAGTGTATGTGGTAGGCAAAAGCGCGGCATTGGAGAACTGTTTTTCAGTCATGCCCATCCCATCGCTATTCTGCTAGCGCCGAATGAATTAAGCGCAAACAAATGGGGTCTACTAAGATGTTAATTTCTTATAAACAATTACATATATCTCGAGAACGAGATATAATAGCACCGAACGGATTCCGGAATTTTGCATCACATTTAAACGCCATTCAGATTAGACAATAAAAAAATTTGCAACAATTGCAAATTTATAAACAATTTCCAAATTTTGCAAATCTAAAGGGGGAGAGTCTCCCGATGTCCCAGAACCAAAAACAGCGAATTAACAATTTTGCAACAATTTATAATTTTATAAACAAAATCGAAATATGCGTTAGAACGGCCGGGAAGGCTCCGCAAATTGTGCCTGAAACGAATATCTCAAAATAGCAGTTTGTCAGGAGTTACAAATCGATTACTAAAAGTTAGAATAATTGTTGCTAAAATGATAAATATTTACTGGTCTATAGACAATCATTCTGGACGGAAAACCCCGCTTAGAAATATTTTTTTCGTCGTGGCGTACGCGCAGGCAAACTATCTCCTTCGG
Organism: Teleogryllus occipitalis; assembly: GCA_011170035.1. Taxonomy (NCBI): domain Eukaryota; kingdom Metazoa; phylum Arthropoda; class Insecta; order Orthoptera; family Gryllidae; genus Teleogryllus; species Teleogryllus occipitalis. The sequence continues at coordinate 39,435 of BLKR01015851.1, read as the reverse complement.
CAGGGAAATATGACGATATTTCCGTCTCGTACGTAAACGAACTAGCCCCCTCCCCCTGAGACAGCGTTCTTTCTGCCCCTTGGGATGTTGCACCAATCACAGACAACTGTGGTTCTACCTGCTAGCGATTGGTCAACGCGTCCCTCCCCCTGCCCTCCCCCAGGCCGAGGGGTGTCCAAGTTTGTCGGCGCAGTGTGGAAGATAGAATTTTGAACGACATTTTTTCTGAGGGAGAGGGTACGTGATATTTACTACATAGTATCCATTTCTATAAAGTCAGCTTTCTCATCAGCTGAAGGTAATCATCGAGAAAGTTTACAGACGTGAGAGAAAAGTCAAAAATATTTCATTTTTGAAATTTTTGAAAAGATAAAAGTATAGTGCAATATGGCGTTTGTGTCACGACATAGGGTTCGTTTGGCACTAAATTTACCAAAAATTTAAAGAAAAATTTGAAGCCGTTTTAAAAAATCGTGTTATATTTTTGAATTGCAAATAGTGCACGAACTATTAGACGAACACTACTAAAATTTCCAAAACATTTACATGACCTAATTGAAAGAATTATTTGTGCACAAAAATTTCATTTGAAGGAAAAATCCATGTCTTCAATTTTGACGCCGGAAAAATTTCGAACTTTTACAATTTTCAAAAATTCAGTTCAATGTGAAATTCTGACCTATGCCACCTTTATAAGTGTATTTTGCTGTTATCTTACTAGAAATTTAAATGAAAATCTGGAGCCTTTTTGAAAAAGTCAGGGGGAAGTTCAATTTATGAGCACAAGTGCTTTAAATAATGTTAAATGTATTTTCTCGGGAACTCAACCGATTTCTGTACAAATGAGCTCAAAATTCCGCATTTTCAGAAACGCTCAAACGCCATTTTCTAAAAAATTGCACTATTTTTTAAATATATAGTGCTAAGTGCGCTGTTTAATATGAGGTAAAGTTCATTTAGGTGTGTTTATTGTTTTTCCCAAAATTTCACAAATGTATTTTTTGTGAAACACCTCTCAAACCGTTAATATGGACAGTTTCATCGATTTGTATGCATTGTTGAAATTGTGAGTAGAAGTGCTTCAAATTATTTTAAATGAACCTTTTCTGAAACTCCATAGATTCCTGTGAAAAGGGGCTTTAAATTTCACATTTACAGTAATGCATAATTGCCATTTTTTTAAAAACCGTTTCAAATTTTTCAATGAAAATTTCTATTTAGGGCGAATTTTTACTCTTCTTTAATAATATTGAAGTAATGTTTCGATTGTACCACTAGGAAAGCAAAACGTTGAGAAAATGTCAAAAAAAATATACTTTGTGTGACGATAGATGGCAGCTGGCCTGAGAATGGAGCAAAACCTTAAAAGCCAGACCACATCATGGAAATTAGAAAATTATACTACGAGAAGTTCTGTGCCATTCTATAGCACTTCTAGTTTCTCTTAATTTAGCAACTGGTTTTATGCAGTTTCATGCACTTTTTCGCCACCAGAGCCCGGCAATGAATTTTTTTCCGCCGAAAATCCACTGTTTCTTCACGCGGCATTACATAACTTTCTGTATACTATGTATATTACGCCGTGTATACGTACGTATACAAGAAAGTAAAAACACGTAAAGAAACAGTAGTATTGTCAGAGAAGAGTTTTGTTTTGTTTAAAACTACGCAGTGTAGTTGAGTAGAATAAATATAAAGTATAGTTTGTATTGTTTGTAAAGTATAGTAAATATAAAGTATAGTATATATTTATAAAAATAAAGTATAATTTGTTTAGGAAGTGATGTGATTGAGATGCTGTGGCGAGCGCATCGTGATTTATTTTGGCCGTAGGAATGCTTACTTTGTGAGATTATCTTGAGTTGCCATAGAAGAAACTCATCGCGTGTTATTTTGATGGTAGAATCAAAAACTTCATGAGGTGAGACTGTGATACTGTGGCGAACATTTGATATAATTTCGCGTTTTAGTTTCGTAGTTTTTATTTTTTTATGGTATTAATTTGAAGACGCTGAACATTTGCATTTGCGAACAATATCATATAGACTTATGAATACGTGAGACATAGTCATGGAGTGCACATTCTTTGCTGGATGTTATGATTTCGTCTTTGAAATGGTGGAATGCGGACAGCAGTGGCAGCCAAACGTCACGCAGCAAAAAGGGAAGTTTATTTTTTTTTTTTTTTTTGCCTTCATCAAAAAATTTATAGCAAGGCCAAGACTTAGTTTTAAGATCCTAGAGAAAAGACGTGGCCAGTTTTCAAATTATTCAAATTGTTAGAGTGCACTCGAGTGAATGTTGGTAATATTTAATTGTGTGAATGTTGGAAGCAAAGATACATTGCAAAATATTAGATTGTAGTTCATTTGTCAGAGGATATTTTATGTGTATTTTTGTATGCACATGTGATTCAATGTCGTCATAAGCGAGGTAGAATTCGCTTAATATTATTTGTCAACAACAGCAAGGAATAAACAAAGCCGGTATTCTTATACTGTTTTTGACTGAGATTCCATGGAGTTATTATTATCATCAGATAGAAACAACCTAAATGATAGGGAATAATTAAAATATATACATCTTCCTGAAGTAATGGTAATATTATTCTCGATTTACTGTATAGGATCGATTTCGCGAATTCACGATCTATAAATTCGTTGGAATGGTATATCACCACCTGTATTAGGAAGGCATGAATATAGATACAAGACAAGTTTTTTTGTATTTGTAATGAAAGGGAGAATCGAGTTGTGTGTATATATGAAAACCATGACAAATGCTTAATCTCCGTTTTCTTGAAACGGCTTAAAATTTTTCAATGAAAATTTCTATTTAGTCCAAGGTTTTACTCTTCTTTAATATTCTTGAAGTAATATTTCGGTTCAACAATTAAGAAAGCGAAAAGTTGAGAAAATATCAAAAAAGTATTCTTTGGGTGACGATAGATGGCAGCTGGAATGAGGATGGCGCAACACTACAAAGCCAGTCCACACCAAGGAAACGAAAACTTTACTACGAGAAAGTCTGAGTCATTTTGTGGCACCTTTAGTATTTGTTGGACATTGAAGAGAATGGCGCAGGTCTCATGTTGATTGAAAATTGATTTTTTGAAAATTGAAAACATTCAATTTTTTTGCGGCGCCTTCCTGAATACGGCGCTTTCCTAATAAATCCTAATCTAAAATATTAAAGAATAGATTTTTCACTTAATAAAATCTGTTCCTTAAATATAGATTTTGAAATATGGTCATATACAAGTTTTCAAAAATCTGGATATTTTTCGCGTCATTAAACCCCATATTGCTCTATTCTTTTTTTTTTCAAAAATTACAAAAAATGTAATTAGACTTGTTTCTTACGTCGTCAATATTAACATTAGAGGCGATTTCTTCACATAATTGTACTTATTAGTAGAAGTGATATAAATAATATGAAATAAATTTTCTCGAGAACTCAACACTTTTCGGTTAAAGTGAGCATAATCTTACGCAGTTTCAAGAACACTCAAACGGGATTTTTTTTTAATATTTGCCAATGGATTATGCAAATTGCACTGTTTAATACGACGTAAAGTTTATTTTTATGTATTGTTTTGATTCAAAAATTACACAAATGTAATTTTTTTAATCTCTCTCACGCCGTAAATATGCACATGTCTATCAATTTGTATACATTACTAAATTTGTGAGTATATGTTCCTTAAATTACTTCAAATGAGGTTTCTTGAGAACTCAATATATTCCTGTGAATAATAGATTCAAATATTGGATTTACAGTAACACTTAAGGCCGTTTTCTTAAAGACAGCTCCAAATTCAATGAAAATTTTGTTTTTAGGCCAAGGTTTTAGCCTAACGTAACGTTATATAACCACTTGTATTTTTAATTATGAGTATTCATAATTAGTATGTAGTAAGTATGTAAGCATTTGTCAGTTTCCTAGTGAAAGGAGCAATCGAAGGAAATCATTTCAGCGAAGAGAATCATTTCAGGAAATCATTTCAAATCAGCGAAATCTTCTGAAGTTCTACTCTACGTACGTTAACTAAGTAATGCAATGGCTCAGAATTCTGATTAATTGAGATTCTACATATTGGAGTGCTCCTGATGGTGTCCTAAGTGGCTCAACCTAAATGGTTTAAGTGTTTCATATTATAATGAATAAATTAGGGAAGATTGATTGTCTCTGTAAGAAGATGACACTTTGAAATTGGGAAATCACAATATATTCAATTCCAAATTTCCTCTCGTCAATTTATTGCGTGCCATTTTATTGTTTAAACACTATGTGCTTTAAAACGATGTATAAAACATTACAATGTTATCTGGAGATATTAAAAAACTGTTTTTTTAATTGCTTTGATAGTGTTAGTCATTTGACTTCTTTTCTTACACGTATGCTTCTTTTAATTTTAATATTGATATTTTTTCTAGAAAACGAAATGTTTTACAATTAAATTACGTTTTCTTAAATGGAATATTTCAAAGACGTTAGCACATCGTACATCGTACACGTACATGTTCGACATGATCGTAAACAAATCAAACAAAATGTTACAAAAATACATATATTTACCCTGACTTACGTCTACGAGCCTGAAGCTTTCAGTAAATTCACATACGCTCGTCTCTTGTCGACCTGGATTTCTTCAAAATGTTGTTCCAGGCGCAACTCACTTCAAACAAGAGAGTTGCGTTCACAAACTTACATTCTTTTCTGATGACGCGGTTCCTAATTCTGTCATTGTTTTCGACCAAGTTTTTAAAACAAAGTTTACGAACTTCCTGAGCATCTAAGTTGGGTTCCGGTGCGTTTCTGATTTAGTTCTTTTGACAATTTCTTCAGAAAAAATTCCATGAGAGAGTACGTAATCATGAATATCGTCTGATGAAACGCGTTGAAGCAGGCGAACTATAATATCCTGTGCATAGCTTTAATTTTTAATTAATTACATATTATTAATCTATTGTGTATATAATTATTTAGAAAAAGTAATTTACTCCCACCTTATTTGAAAGTATTATTTTTATAGAATTAATTGCGTAGTTTATTGCCTTTTCATTAAGATGAATATTATTAATCTCTTTTAAAGGGGCAATAAGTTATAATAAATTTATTTCGAAAATTAATTCAAATTTAATTACTACTTGTGTATATAAATAAAGTTATTTATCCCCAACAGTTTCCTTAAAAACCTACCAGTCAATGCCCTGGAACACCTTCTTCAGATATATAATGTTATATGGTCAACTCAGACCTTTCCGAACCAATAGAAAGAAGCTATAGTTATATCTACTCTTAAGCCTAATAAGGACAGATGGAATCCATCTAGTTATCGCCCCATATCTTTAACGTGCAATCTTTTCATGCTTCTTGAGAAGACCTACCGATTAAGATGGTTACTAGAATATAAAAGCCTCTTGTCTCCTTTCCAAAGAGGATTCAGAACTTTTCGCTCCACCAATGACCACTTAGTCGGAAATGAATCAGAAACCTGTGATGCCCTTAGCATGCACCACCATGCGATGATCGTTTCGCTTGATCTCGAGAAGGCCTACGAAATGGTTCAAAAATCCAGACTTCTATCATTTCTACATTGCCAATCAAGGGGAATATGTTTGCTTTCATAAAGAACTTCATTGAACACAGATTTCTCCAGGTCCGTATTCAAGATAAGACGTCACAGCACGTTGAGATGTCAAATGGCCTTCCTCAAGGATCAGTGTTAAGCGTGATATTATTTCTCGTTGCCATAAATAAAGTGAGTAATATTCTAAAAAGTCCAGTGAAAATATTTCTGTTTGCTGATGATATCACCCTCCTCTGTAGCAGCAAAGATATTAATCTAATCACAACTATTAAGCAAGAATCCCTCAATACAATTAACGAATGGTCCAAGTCGTCAGTATTCATCTTGTCAAAAACGAAATCAGAATTTATGGTTTTATCGAGATCTCGGAAAGTTTTAAACTCGTCTTCAGTAGTGTTGAAAATTGGTGACCATAATCTAAGAAAACCAAATACCAGCAAAATTTTGGGTTTAACATTCGACCATAAGAATTCGTGGAAATTCCACATTTCTACCCTCAAAGCTGATTGCTCTGTTAGACTCAACGTAATCAAAATGTTATCTTCACACAAGTGGGGATCAGACGCTAGTATTTCCCTAATCAATTGTTACAAGTCGTTGATACAACCAAAGTCAGATTATGGAGTAGTAGCTTATAGTTCAGCCAGCCACCACCTATTAAAAACTTTGGACCCTATAATCAACTCTGCATGCCGCCTAAGTTTGGGTGCCTTCAGGACCAGCCCATGTACTAGCCTACTAGTTGAAGCGGACCTCCTTCCTTTATACCTTCGTAGAAAGTTTCTGTGCTTACCATTTGCTTACTCGACTCATTGTTGTCCCCCTAATCCCACACTTAATTATATCTGTAACCTGTCCAAGTCCCTCCACTATGCAAATCATCCTAACTATCCTAAGCCGCTAAGTATTGCTAAGTACCGGGATGAACTTGGCATTGATTCTCATGATATCATGAAGAGGAAACTCAACCCTCTTACCCCTTGCGAACATTTCTCTTTGTCGCAATCGATACGAAAGCTACCAAATTTACAAATCCTGATATCCCAAAACATATCATTAAGCAACTAATCTTGGAGTTCCAGCACAAATTTACTAATCATAGCCAATTTTTCACGGATGGATCCAAGCAACAATCAAGATCTAGTGGAGCTGTTATTTCCATTATCCCACCCCTTAAGATTCTTTATTGCCTCCCGGATTTCTATTCCATATTCTCATATGAAGCTTGGGTTATTATCAAAACTATTTATATTAGCAGCGTAAGACCATGTAACCCAGATATTGTATTTTTTTCTGACTCACTAGCAGTTCTATCCTCCATTCGAAACCGTCATCCCTTAAATCCACTGGTCCAATAAATCCAATAAAAAGCTTTATCACTCCTTCCTTAAAGGATATCGCGTTACAATAGCTTGGCTTCCTTCTCATATAGCCATCCAGAGCAATGAAGAAGCGGATGCAGCAGCGAAGGCAGCAATCTCTCTCCCCGAAATTGATACTGAAGCTGGCGGCTCACTCCCTGAATTTAAAAACTACCTCTTACTTGCAGTTAAGAAGCTTTGGGACCGGAACTGAAAAATGTTGCCTTCCAAATTACAAGCAGTTAGGAAGAATATCGAGGAATCTCCCATCACTTCCATTAGACTTAGCAGAAGACATCAAGTGGTTATAACCAGACTCCGTATAGGACATTTTAAACTCAGTCACAGCTACCTAATTAAAAAGACTACTCCTGATCCTTGCCCAAATTGCGGACTCCCAGTTTCTACGAAGCATATTATAGTTGATTGCCACGTGATGGCGACTGTGAGAAGAAACCTTAACATCAATGATAATCTCTACTGTATATTCAATTCTTATCCCGGTCAAAAGAAAATTATAGAACTCCTCACCAAATTTAATATGCTAAATAGTATCTAGCTAATGACTATACATTGTCTGCCCTATGTATAACATCTAGATTTACGATTTTGTATGTGTATTCCATGAAAATGTGTAACTAGTGCGTGAATTTGTAAATACTGTATTTTTGTAACTGTGGTTGCCAATGACCTAGCTGTTTATAAGGCGACCTTAAATAAATAATTTTAAAAAACAATAATTTAGTTGTTTGTGTAGAGGCTAGTGCGAGTCGTATCGAACAATCATAATATTAAATGATAAAATTTTGAGCTGATTTAGTGTAGTAACGAAAAAGAGGCTCCTGCCTAACTGAACTAAACTAAACATAAACATATACGTCAACATAAATAAACACCTACATAAACATACACATAAACCTAAAAAACCTCAACATCTGAACATACACGTTGGTCGCCATTGTCACACAATTTCCTACTTATTAATTCCCGGCTGATCTTTAGTGCCCGCGCCTCAGCTAGCATTTGCCCGCCTCACCTTGGCGTGAATCCCGTGATCGCTCCATACGGAGAACACTAAAAAAAATATCGGCGTGATCGTGCTTGGGTCAGTTTCTAGCTAATAAATAACGTACACATAACACAATTCAAAATTCAAATGACCCGCCGTAGGCGCTCATCTATTTATTTTACTGTATTAGCAAATTTAACACAAATTCTGCCCGTTACGGTCTATGAACATCACCGCATTCGTTTGGTCGCGGCGATTTCTGCTCCTTTGCATAAACACATTGACACTAATATTCAAACACATACAATAACCCATAAAATTAATTATACACATTCACACATAACAACAAAAAAATATTTACACTCATTCACTCGAATGCGCATTCTGTTGTACCCTAAAATTTAATCTAATACTAATGAAACAATACTTGGTCTTCAACAGAATGTCTTTCCTTTTTGTGAATTTCCTTCATTCACGCAATAATAAAAAAATAGGTTGTCGTCACTTCCCTTGTTCTGCCACTCTGCGCATCTCGCCTACACAGCACTGCCGTCTGCTTCCAACCCCGCTGGACACGTAGATACTCGCTGGCTACCAGTCTCCTTTGCCCAGGCTCCAATTCAATCGCCCGTCGTCCAAAATCCAAAAATTACTGTTCGCGGCGATTATTCACCGTCCTTAAATTTAATTCCGCCGGCTCAATTATTCCGGGATAAACACAAAAACAACTATTACAAAATTACTATAAACACGAACGAAAATGACGAATAATTAAAATAATTAAATTTCTACTAATATTCTAACGCGACCTAAATTCCATTAATCACCAATAAATGTTGCGATAGATTACTGTTCATTACTTAACACTGCAAAATAAAATCAACGGTATCGTGTTCAAGTCCGAAAATAAAAGTTTCACTACTATCACATACATCTGACCTCTCCCAGATCTAAGCTGCTTCTCACCCGTCTACTTCAACACAATATTGTTGTCCTTTTCTTAGCGTTGTTCATCTTTCAAAACAGCCGCCCATCACCGACTGAAATTCACCACTATATTTTATGTTCAAGTTCGACATTTTCGGTGTTTAGCGCTGTTTCGTAATCACTATCTTTCTTCTGGGCCTTGTAAACATTTAATCCGTTGTCATCGGGTCTTTTTATTGTTCCTTTTATTTACAATGTAATATTCGTACCTTCCGGGATGCCGTGTGGTGTTGCTGTATTTTACTCGCGCGTCGATTGTTTCTTAATCCCCTATGTAATGATACTTTAGATTAATTCTTTCCGGTCTTGCATTCGTTCCTCCGGGTCGAGACTAATTTTGCCGGATTCCTCGTAATTTCCTCTATTGCTTTCCAAAGTTTCGACGTAATCCGTCGACGCGTTCTCAAGAAATTAACCGAAATGTGGTTTTCCCTATGTCATTAGCATATCAACAATGACTTCATGTTGCTACTTCAAACATGTTAAAAATACAAATTCTTTCGTTTATGATTTCTCGTGAACCCGTGGTGCGATTTTCTTGATCTTGGTGTCATAGTTTTTCTAAAATTGTCCGCCAAATGGTGTTCACGTTGCCCTGCCCCAAATTTCCCGTTTTCACTGATTTCCAAAAAATTCCCCTTCCGCGGCACGATCGCTCATTGTTTTCCGGCGTTGCCTAAATTCTCTTGGAGTTCGACTGGAAATACTGTTCAATAAATTATTTAATAAATTATGTTATCGGACCGGTACAAATCATTACATTAGTTAACAAGAGGTATCTCATTTCTGTATTATTTCAGTATACGTACCTGCGGTGCGATCAGGTTAAAGAAATGCTAGAACAGTTACGGGTCAAAGTAATACATCCATCAAACTTAATGTCGGAGTTGTAAAATTCCATTTGTAGAAAATTTGCAAATATTTTTTCTTCTCTGTAGATTTAAGTGCAGATACGAATGACTAAAATTAGATATTCATTCATCCAACCACACATACATACATATACTGTTCTATATATCACATAAATAATATAATATAATAATGCATCATAATATAAATTGAATGTCGATAAAAAAATCTTTAATTCACAAAAACACTTCATTGGTGCATTTTATGATACTCATTATACAGGCCAATAGCCACAATTGGAGTTAACACTTCACAATTTTCTGTCAGTCATTTTTGGTTTTATAAAAATGTTATTTAAAGACGAAAGGCAACATTTTAGATTCTGGATGACAATTTAATTTGTTTCATCCTGCGTACTTCCGTCACAGCGTGATTTGCAGAACAACATTGTCAGGAGGATGTTCCCGAAGCCCCATTACAAATGGCGAGGTGGCGACAAAGACAATACCCTATTATCCATGGAGAGGTGATATCAAGTACCTGTGAAACACACCTGCAATGCTCTTCATTGAGCGCTCGGCTCTGGTCGAATCTGCAGGATGGTGCCCGGTGCCTAATGCACAGTGGGCCAGGCATTAGAAACACTTCACATTATTTATTTACGTACTCAGCCACTTCCGTCTCGTTAGACTATGTGCATAACATAGCGTCTGAGTCTAACGGCCACAGATTCTGGAGACGTGTGGTAAGTAGGTTCCATCATTTACGCTATTTATTTGGCATATTCTCGCCCTGCGAGTAGCTTTCACATTATGAACCAGCTATTTGGACCTGGATATAACAGAGTAACAGTTTAATTTTTCTCCCCCTTGGGAATCGAATCCGAGTTCGCGGCTTGAAAAGCTAGTTCGCTAGCCATGAGCCACTGGAGAACTATATATTGGTTTTAATTAATTAATTTTACCAGCTACGATTGTGTGTGCCGTTACTAGGACGAGTCTGGAATATCGTAGGTTCGACTCCCAGCAGCAGCAGGATTTTCTGTTGACCACTGTCTGTTTAGGAATTGTATGGACCGGCTGATCTAAATTTCTGCATCGATCGTTTAATTTTCAATTCCAGCGAATTCCGGAGCAGTACTCTAATACTGGGTCAAGTATGCAACTGGTATTTCTCTTGATATAAGAAGGTTGTCGGGTTCGTGTCACGATTTAAATTAAAAAAAGGTGGACATTTTTTTATTCTAGACAATATACATCTTCATCGAGTTAAAACAGTGTCAAAATAACTATAGAGACGGGATTACTCTGATCTGTAGTTTTCATTGCTACTCCTATAAAAACCTGTCATTTGAATGAATGAATGCCTTATTTTTACGTGGTGAGACTCAGGCCATTAGGCCTGCTCTTCCGCCTGACCACACAAATTTCCTTACGCTCCTTTCACCTACTAGGGGAGAAAGAAGGTATTACTTGGGCGACGAAACAAGCAATTTTAATTTAGCTCAGAGGCTTCATTTAGGCTTGAGGATATTTTACATGCAGTAGTAAATCTACTAACATGGGACAGCAGGCTTTACTTCCCCTCCGAAGGAAGGCGTACAAAGGATTATTTCGCCCTTAAAAATTCACGGCTTCGATTGGGTTTGAACCCGCAAACTTGGGTATAACAGCCCGATACGCTAACCGTTATACCATCTCCGCTGTCATTTGCTATTGCTTCTGCATTTTAAAGACACAAAGAAACGAGTCGATAGGATCAGAATCCCCTCATTTTCTATTGTCATTTGAATTTCTTGTTAGGTTATGTATGCTCGATGAGTAATGCGTTTCAACGGGTGAAGTGGCTCAGTGCATCAACTGATGTCACTGCAGTGCCTCTGACCGAGGTGTCCTAGGTACGAGTTCCGACAGTGGCAGGATTTTTGACACTAGCTTTTCTGCTAGGTCGAATGCAGAGTTTGCGTCCAACAATTGAGTTCCAACTGCCCTTTCCTTCAAATGGCATCGGGAGTTTCATCGCTTCAAACAAAGAATATAAGGGGCGCAGACAAGCCTCACAGCTTTGGGTAAAAGGTGTGTTGAAGCAATATCCACCAACAAAAACACCAATTACTTACGCAGACCAGCAGCAGGCAGCTTTGGGTTTGCGTAATTGCACTATACTTTATGCCCACGTACCGTCAAAGTGACCACCGGGAGCGGTAGCCCAGTGCATCAACTGATATCACTGCAGCGCCTCTGAGCGGGGGGTCCTAGGTTCGAGTCCTGATGACCGCAGGATTTTCGACACTAGCTTTTCAGATAGGTCGAATTCAGTCGCTGTGTGGAGGAGAATTCTAGCGGCTGGCTGCGCTGATTGGTAGTTTTCCGTGGTTTCTCCAATCAACACCAGGCGAATGCCGGAGCAGTACCCTAACAAACGGGCCATGGACCGTGCGCGATCTGTCCTTCCTCTTCCTTGTACTATCCTCTCCCCTTACACACACACTTACATTAACATGCACTACACTACCACATTTCCGGGAGACCGGTCGGGAGCTTCGAGCTTGTCCCGGCTGGGGCGGTGCCCCGCTGGTGGGAGAGTCCTGGTTTAGGGGGAAACCCCACTAGCCGACGGTAGGTCGGCGCCGAATCTCGCCATCCGGTGGGGGGAAGATCACCGCCATCTCCCGGGAAAAACATGCACTACACTAACGGGTCTAATGACCGAAGCAGTTGACGCGCCTGGAAACACGAAAAGAACAATCAATCAACCAAAGGGACCGAGCGAAGTGGCACTCACTTCGCATTCGGATGGCCTCGGTTCAATCCCTTTTCTTTCCATCATGACCAGGGATTTTGTGGTTTCCCTTAGTCATCCAGGCGAATGGTTCTTCTGAAAGGTCCCGACCGCGAAACTGGTGTTACTAGCCGAATTCGTTAACTTCATGAAGTCATGAAGGTTAAGTGAGTTCGAGTCATCGCGAGTTCCTGGTTGGATGACCAACTGGGAATCGCGGAATCTAAAGGCGCCGAGGCCAATTGCCCTTTACGGGACGTATATTGGCTAAATACACAAACAAATACCACCAAGGGAGAATTGTTTTTTCTTTCGCAAAAAAATAAACAATTTGGACCATATTTCCACGTGACTATCCCACGGCAAATTCTAAGCCAACCCGGCACGAGTGAGAAGAATCCAGATACTTATTCTCTTTAATTGGCACAACAGCGCTATGATACATGAAGTCGTCGACTACATCTCTTCCGGTGGCCGTGCAACGGGTCTGGATGAGTGTACCACCAGGAGCGGTAGCTCAGTGCATGAACTGATGTCACTGCAGCGACTCTGTCCGCGAGCTTCTAGATTCGAGTCCTGACGGTCGCAGAATTTTCGACACTAGCTTTTCAGCTAGGTCGATTCATTCGCTGTCTGGTAGAAAATTGTAGTGGCCGGCTGCTCTGATCGGTAGTTTTCCGTGGTTTCTTCGATCAACACCTGGCGGACGCCAGCGCATTACCATAACAAACGGGTCACAGATTACGCGCGATCTTTCCTTCCTCTTCCTTGTCGGTCGGGAGCTTAGAGCTTGTCCCGGCTGGTGCGGTGACCCGCTAGTGGAAGAAGGGGGAAGCCCCACTCGCCGACGGTTGGTCAGCGCCGGATCTCGCCATTCAGCATCACCGCCATCTGAAGGAAGAAGCATGCACTACGCTTACGGGAGCAATGACCAAAAGCGTTAACGCGCCCGGAAACACGTAAAAATCAATCAATGAGTGTACCCAATGTGCGTGGCCTGGTCATTTAGCGCCAGGGGTTACTACCGCGTTTTCGAACAGCGCGCTTTGAACAACTCGGGGATGGTGGTGTCGGTCAATGACCATTCACAGTACTGCAGCATATAGTCGAGATTGCTCGTAATTAGTTCCCTGATAATAACTGAATTTTGAAAACAAATGAGTCATTCACGGGAACAAAGTTCTATGCATAATGCAAATACACAAAATTTCCATTCACAATAACAAGCACAGTGCTTTCTATTAAAAAAGTTTTTGTGAAAATGCTCAAACACAACAAGACATTCAAACGTGTGCAGAATAGCAAATTGACATTTTCCATATGATATATTTTTTCGGAAGCGTTTTTCTAGAACGTCCGAATAAAAAATCCACATGAACATCCCAATTGCACGACTACGCAAACATCATTTGGCGGAACATCTCTTGGTATGTAAACGGGAAGGTAAATGCCACCAGAGCATAAATAAAGCGTCGTGGCACCGCTGCGCGGATTTCAATGACCGAACGCTCGCGTGGGCGCGCCATCTATCGGGTCGGGCGCCGCCGCCGGCAGACAGAGCAGCGCTGCATTATGGGCGATCCATCACGGGCGTCGGGCGCTTTCCAATCAGGCATCGCCCGCGGCGCCGCTTCAATTTGTATCCACGCCCATGCCCCCGCCCACCCACCCACACACGTCCCGCCTGCGTTGCCTTCTACGGGTGGACTCCACTTCACCCCACAATGAGCACTCAGCGCTCCCTGCTTATGTTTCTACTCCCGTCTGCGTCTCCGTCTCTGACGTTTAGTACTACTCTTCCTACTCCTACTCTTCCTATTCGGACTCCTATTCTTTCTATTCATACTTCTTCTCCTATTCTTCCTACTCTTACTCCTGTCCTATTTCTCCTACTCCAACTACTTCTCGTCCTATTCCTTCTTGTCCTACTCATTCTCGTTCTACTCATATGCTTCCTACTCATACTCGTCCTACTTATATGCTTCCTACTCATACTCGTCCTACTCATACTCGTCCTACTCATACTCGTCCTACTCATACTCGTCCTACTCATATTCGTCCTACTCATATTAGCCCTACTTACATTCGCCCTACTCATATTCCTTCTACCCCTAATCCTTATACTTGTCCCACTCTATTTGTTATACTCCCACTCTTACTTTTCCTCCTACTCCTGCTTCTTCTACTCCTACCACATCTATTCCCACTACTCTTACTCCACCCCCACTTCACCTGCCTTTCCACCGCCTCTGGGCCGTCGCCCGCCCCCGCCACCTCCCAGCCCTAGCCACCGCTGCCACTCATGCACTCGTCCTCTTCCTCATTTCTGCTTGCATTCTCCCTTCTCGGTCCCCTTCCGCTTCCGGTGTAGCTACTGCAATCAGGCTCATTCTCGCACCTGACTGCGGCCTGCGATTCTTTCGTTGAGATGTAGGAAAAGCATAAGGGTAAATTTTTGTGTGATGGCAAAAGCGTGGAATTAATTAGACAGAAATATTTTAATATTAATTACACAATGAAGAAGTGCCAAGATACCCCTACAAAGATTGAGGAATAATATGCGTTTGAAATTTCCTCTCAGTTGAACTCCAACTATTGTTAAACGCTGAAAGGAAGCCTACAAACATAAAATCGAGCATGAAAAGCGGGTCAAGTTGGCAATTTTTGGCCAAGCTAACTTAATCTCATGAATAACATGAAACGATTTTTATCTTTCGCCCATTCTTCAGAGAATTCCACTATTTCCATTTGTCCATGTTCTATCGTTGTTTGTCAAAAAAGAAATCGCCTCGTTTCATTCTCGTCCCTCCTCTGCTCAACCCGTGCTCCCACTCTGCAGACGCCCACCTATCTACTCACGCCCACTCCATAATTCCAATCTCCCTGTAATAAATGTGCGAGGCATTTAAATGGAACGCGAGTTCGGCAGGTCGCGTGATTTCGCAGCAGGCCAGTCCCTCAGAAAGCGGTTGATTGATTGGTTAGTGATTCCAGACGCGTCAACAGATAAAGCCATTAGTCACGTAAGTGTAGTACATGTTTTCTCTCGGAAGCTAGCGGCGATCTTCTCCTCCCCTAGCCGGTGTAATCTGGCGCTGACCTACCGTCGATTAGCGGGTTTTCCCCAACCACGTATCTTCCACCAGCGGGTCATTGTCCCAGTTCAAGTTCCTGACCGGTCTCCCGGCATGTGTGATAATGTAGTGCATATTTGTAAGTGTGCATAAGTAAGGGGTGAGGATAGGACTAGAAAAAGGTAGGAAAGATCGCGTACGCTCCTTGGCCCGATTAGTAGGGTACTGCTTCGGCATTCGTCTGGTGTTGATCGGAGAAACCACGGAAAACAACGGATCAGAGCAGCTGGCTGCTAGAATACTCTCCTCCAGACAGCGACAGTACTTGACCTACCTATCTGGCTAGTGTCGAAAATCCTGTCACCGTCGCTAGAAAGCGGTGACTGGAACGAAAGTGTCTGTGCAAGTCTAGGAACGACGTCAGTTGGGATATATAAGAGGCTGCGGGCACCATTGCAAAGTATGTGGAAGTCTGAGTGAAGCGGTGAGCTATAGTGTACATATACGTACAAGCATCCAAGTTATGGTGAAATTGATAGTGCCTCGATATACTCTTTCGACTGAACTGTGACTTGTAATACGTAATTCCGACATACCCTTGTATGCGGAAACGAATTTTGGACGTCTTGTCTTGTATTTCTTTTGTTGAAATAAACTCTCCTTTTGTTGAAATAAACTAATATGGTAATCTTTTGTTGAAATAAACTTTGATATTGTTACTGTTTTTATTTTATTTATTTCGAGAGTTAGTACGGCTCTCGCCGTACTATCGTCCTGCAAGTACACTTCCATAGGATTCTTATATTAGTTGATGCCTCATTAGGTAACAAAACGTTTATTATTGAAACCACTCGTATTTATAGCACAAAAATAACATTATTCTGAATTACATATCAGTATCTCCCAATGTTTGTCCAATGGAAGTTGGACTTAACACAAAATGAAAAAAGAAAGCGGTTTGTCCTCGCATCATCAGAGTACACGAGATGTCTACGTATAGGACGACCGTTAAAGAGCGTGCGAGACATACGAGAAGAGAGGCGCTGCACATGCGTAGTAGAGTCATCTACACATACTATTGCCTTCCAGAACACATCAATTAAAATAGACTTCTGTCAGCTGATCGCGGTAATCCAAAAGGTAGCATTGTTACTTCATTTTTGATATGGATGTTTCCCACTGGTTTACTACGTCCCCGCTGATTCAACATCAGAAGTCATTCTATTTAAATCAGAGACATATCCGTGCGGGATATTTGAGCACCCGATGATCGTTAGTGCGCGAGCAGATACAAAAGAGAAGTGACACTGCCAGCAGAGCCATCTATGCGTACTATCCCTGGTCAGGAGACATCGACCGGGAAGAATATGCGTGAATTCGATTTAAATAGTGACTTCTGACTTTTGATTATCAAGGCGCGGTTATTCTATTAGGAGCTTCGTTATGACTTTCTTTTGTTGGAAGAGGTATTGAAGTTTACGATTTGATAACCACATCCCAGCTGAACGAACATCACAAGTCACTATTTAAATCGGGGAATAGAGTTCCCTTGAAGTGTCGTGTGCACTCAAAGACAGCTGAAGCGCCAGCGGGACCTGCGAGAAGGCAAACACTGCGAATGTGCGGGAGACCCATCTGTACATTCCATCGCCGTTCAAAAAACATCGGTAGAGTTCGTGCGAGATAACTGTGCACACTACGACAGGTAAAAAATGAGTGAGACACGTAAAAAGGAACACTTCACAAACTCAGGAGAGCCATTTAAACTACTCTGGCTGTTGAGAAAAGATCGGGTAGTCCAATGTCAGATGGGAATGGAATCGCCGAGAAACGTGTTGCGCCTGCATTTGTAATTTGTTTCATTGGTTTTCTTTTGTGCTAACTTGATATAAATGTGAATCTATTATTTTTCTGACGATAATGCACCACAAACTATTCGGAAATTGATGTTTTTGAGACTGAAATGTATCTGTCTCCTTTCTATGTGACGTCGGTGGAGTGCACACATTCCTCGTGCAAACTCTCTTCTATGCAATAATCCGTTCAAAACCTTCACCATGAAACGGGTGAGGTGGCTCAGGGCATCAACTGATGTCGTTGTAGGAGGCACAAGGGTTCGAGTACCAGCGGTGGAGGATTTTTCTATTCTTGCTAGATAGCTTAGTCGAATTCAGCCGCTGTCTGAAGGAAAAGCGCCCGACTGATACGGCCGGTAGCTATCGATGGTTTCTCCGATCAGTGCTAGGCGAATGCTTAAGCAAGATCCTAGCAAACGGGCTACGGACCGTTCCCAATCTTTCCTTCCTTTTGCTCGTCCCAACTTTACCCCTTATTTACACCCACACTTACGTACACTATACAGCCACAAATATGAGCTTGTCCCTCATGGGGAAGAGCTTGGCTGAAGGTGAGATCTGAAGGGGAATCCCCCAAGTCAACGTTTAGGTCAGCGGTGGATCTCACGTTGCAGCAGGGGAGAAACAGATATTGATAAAACATTCACTACAATTACTGGACAAATGGTTACCGTGGTTTAACGCGTCTTGAAATACTAAATAAGCTATCTACCTAACCACGACGTATTAATCGCTGTATACTGACTGATCTGAACTGCGGTATTTAACCGTCACAAACTCTGCACACTATTAATCTTTATCCTATAGTTTCACGGTTCCGCGTTCCACAATAGTACATTATTCACGGTGGCACCACCCCTTTGTTTCACCGTTATTTTTACGACACAAAGGCACCCTGTTTCCTTTTGCTCAGAGTATTCTCTAGTTGATCGATTTCTTTAAAAAACTCTTTGTTTTTGTTACTTTCCTTTTTCAGAAACGCTCGCAAATATTTTATTAACAATTTTAAAACGTTAGTTTTCTATTATTCTATTACTTTAACTTAACGAAAAAAAATCAGAAGAATCCATTCTTAATGGTAGGCGTCCGTTTTCATCGTCCAAGTTTTAGTGTCCTCTATCCGTTAAGAACAATCAAAACAATTCAGTTGTAGCTAAAAATCGCAGATGAGTTCACTTATTCCAAGAAACGATATTTCTTTTTATATAATTTTCTTTTAAGAAGATTGTAATATGGAATGTATTGAGCTTGACAGATCGGTCTCGGTTTATAAAATTAATTTTATTGTATTCATTACTATTTCATGTGCACTTGCCAAATTACTATTTTAAAAGAGTTGAATGTTATAGTGTTAATTTCACATTCCAGAAAATTTCCATTCAGAGTGCTCATGTATTAGACTGTAACTGTAAATTTTGCGGATAATTCCAGAACATTCTACAAGAATTATTCATTTTTGTGGAGAGAGATTAAAGCATCTTAAATGCATTTTGATGTACGTATTTGGGGCACTTGGTGCAGTGATTTCACGTTCATTCGATTTTTCATGATAAGACGAATCGATTGGTCTTATTTTTAGCCTACCCTTTCTAAAATATTAGGAAAGGACTTGGATCGATATGGACGAGCTAGGCAACGGTATAGCGTTTAAAATTTCATCTTACCATAAATGTGCTTAGCTGAAATAAAAAAAATAAACATGAAAATATCTTCTAAAGGAGTCTCACCAACCTAGTTATGTGTAATCTTTATCTTAACCTCGTAATCACAAATATCTTTAAACGTCATCAATATGTTCCTAGGTGGCACCATGAATATCTACAGCTCTAATCACAAAGTCAAGCAAAATGTAAGTTTTGAAGATTATTTTGCGATGCAATCACACACAAAAATTCTCCACCTGCCCAATAACTCACTTCGTATTGACACTTGTGTATCGTCTCACCACATATGATGTATGGATGTTCTCTCACTACATATCGACATCGTCTCACCACATATGATCTATGATGTTCTAATGAATGGTCCAAAAATATTTACGAATAAGCAACAGGCAATGATGTGTTTGTGTGTACTGCAAGCATCAATCTGTGCCCACGTACAAGCCAGGCAAAAGTGTTCTGCACTAAGATCTTGCTTAATGCAAATAAAAAATAAAAAAACTTTGAGGTGACACGCAAAGCTTGTAATTTGCTGTCATAAGTGTTACAGAAATGTTTAAACATCATGAATATTACCTCTAATTCCATAGCCTCTATCTACGTCATTCATCACAAATGCTCCAGCTGAAGAGGCTCAAGGAATCATCTAATGTCAGCACATTACCTATTAACGGGAAGTTTTAAGGCTCGGGTACCGATGGTAGCGGATTTTTATGGTAGCTAGATATCGAATTCAGCCTCTGTTTGCGCAAGAATTCCAGCGGCCGGCTACTCTGATTGAGAGTTTTTCGTTGTTTCTTCAATCAACACCAGGCTAATGCGTGAGTTGTACCCTAACAAATGAGCCGCGGACCGTACGATATCTTACCTTCCTATTCTGAATCCTTCCCTTATTATACCTCCTACATAGAAGCACTCTTACATGCACTAATCTGTCATAAATGACAGGAGGCCAGACGGGAGCATGAAGCTTGTCTCGACTGGAGGGATATATGTAAATGGGGAAAAAAACCTAAGCCGACATGTGGGTCGGCACCGGATCTCACAGCCAGCAAGAAAATAACATAGCCACATATCGCGATTAAAACATGCACTGCACTTACGGGACTAATAATCTTAGCAGTTGACGCGTTCGAAACACGAAAGAATCAATCGATTGTTTACAAACGCATGCAGAATTTATCTGTTTTGCGAGTCTTTACGAGAATTGATTGCACAAAAACCACTTCTCCGCTTGCCCATTAGTACATTTCGTATTGACTCTGGCGCATCGTCGTACCGCACACGAGGTCCGGACCCCGAGTCCACCTGCGCGTCAAAGGCCGCTCCCTTGTGCCCTCACGTGGCGAGGGGTGGGGCGCCAGGTGGCAGCAAATATTGGGCGAAGGGCCGACTCCCAGGTGGCTCGGGCCCTTGCCACCCCTCCACTCACACGCGCACGCGCACGCGCTCGCACGTTGCCGACAGGCGCACGCAACGCTTGCACGCACGCGATCTTCCGCGATTTGCGATCGACCGACCGACAGTCTCTGTGAACTGGAGCACGTTCGCTGCGCTTAAAGCGCTGCGTTTAAAGCAGGACACGCCAAGGTTCGCCAGCCGACTACCAGCCCGCAAGCCATTTATACTCCGATTTAAATGTAGTGGCGCTTCAAGGTCACAAGCTGGAACGACTTCCAATCGGAAGCTTCGTTGCGACTTAATTTTACTTTCTCGCCTTACGAAACTCCTTGTAAGAAGAGAAAGTTATGTATTCGTGCACCGGAAAACGACGAATTTTCGGCCGAAAAATTGTAGATCTAGTAACGAAAAATTGAATTCATCCTGTTTAGAAACCAACCTTATGACACTAAAATTAGAAAACAATTTAGAAAAAAAATCTTCTAACACTTGGTGTAGACCACGTCCATGTTTTGTTGATCTTTAATACCAAAAATCCATGTTTTGTTTGTCCTTAATACCAAAATATCGATTGACGGCAAAACGTCCGTCTGTCCATCTGTGGTCAACGCTAGTGACTAAACGGTTCAGCCGATTTTCTTAAAAATTGATATTCCCCAATCGATCTGAATGATCTCAGAGACTTGAGAATTTCAAATGTATCTTTTGATTTTTGAGGGTACTTCACATGAAGCCCCAAATTCTTTTAAAAATTTTTCTCTAAACCGGCACCAATTTTTTTTATATTGGAGCTCCCACTTGGATGACAGTGTCGTCCTTTCCATCTAATTCTTGACGATGAAGTGCCACTAGGTTTAAATCGAAGTATACTAGTGGTGACTGCACTCGCAAGTGGTGCTTGCCCATTTGGTGGGGAATATTTAGGAGGGGAAATTCGGGGAATTTGTAAGACATGTACTGTATTACGGAAGAAAGTACAAATATTCGTGGAGTGAATATTTTTTAAATATTTGTAAAGTAGACGAAGATTAAATAATAAATGACGAAAATGCATGAACTTAAAAAAAATTCGTTCAGAAAATATGAATCCTTACGAAAACTTACGTTGCACATATACTAATATAGGTTATATACAATCTATTTTGTACTGTGTAAAATTGTTATTTACATTAATACACAATTACAATGTACATTATGATATTTTATATTTATTTACTTGCTCACTGAAACATGATTTCGAATTGTTAGTAGCTGCAAAAAAATCAGATATTAATAAATCATCACACGTATTTTGAGACGTTTTCATGAAGGTTCATGATCATAACTAATTACAGTGGTTCATGTAGAACCACACAAAGACAGTAACTAACGAAGACGTTGCTAGGAGAGCGCTGTCTATCACTTCCATAACTACCCCTGCCGCTTCCTTCCGCAGAATTCCCTCGAAGGAGTTGCCCATGCGGCCTTGTCAATCCCCTTTCCGGGCTAGCGAGCTGTCGACGATCATCGAGCTCGAAAAGCGCGGTTTGACAGAGCCTTATTGTACGCATGATCACTCTAACGCCGAGCAATGACGACTAACGAGTTTATATTTCGCTCAAACCAGCGAAATGTTCCCCGTCACATTCTCTCAAAACTACTTAAGCCAGAACCTATACACATTTCTGAGACTTCTAAGCAGCATGTTGTTTGGTTCTTTTCTCGTTTGATTGACTGATTAGTGTTTCCGGGCGCGCAACTGCTAAGCTCATTAGTTCCGTCAGTTAAGAAGATATTTTTATCGCGAGAGTTGGCAGTGATTTTCCCCTGCTGAATGACGAGATCGATCACCGACCTACAGCGTTACAAACTGTACATTACTAAGTGTTATTTTTGGAAAATAATCCTTCAACAAATTAGAAATTAAGTTGGTAGGTTTTTTCCCCTCAAACTTGTCTTAAAATTGTACTATTCATAATCGGTGTGATGACAGGGTTACCATTCTCACAATCTTCCTAGACGCAGGAGGTGATAACACATCTTAAGCCTAATGTACACGATACTATTTAATTAAATTAGATTAAATTGACAAACAATCACCGGGAGAGGTGGCTCAGGGCATCATCTGTTGCCACTGCAGTGCTTCTGATCGCGAGGTCCTAGTTTCGGGACCGCACGGCAGCAGAATTTGAGAGGTAGAGATAATTGCTATAAGATCAGAAACATGGTTGAAATGTTTGAAAAAAGTAATTAAAAAGTTGTACTTTGCAATTCAACAAAATTTTCTTTATTTTTATATTGTCTCTTTACTAGACTTGAAACAAGTTAACAAATGTATTTTTTATTCATCTAAATAATAATAAAATCTCTATCTCTAAAATAGCTCTAAAATAATTTATCTAATACATCACAGTTTTTTCAACTAAAAAGTCTTCCTTCTTAGCATTGTCAACCATCCTATATGAGGAGCAAAAATCGAAAACGTGACACGTTTATTGTACGCTTTTCCAATAAAAATGAAAAATGTAGCACACACTTTACACTTTTCAATACCGTCTTTAACTCAACAAATAAAGTACGTAATTTATTGTAAGTAGGACATCTCATGTTTTATTCTGGAAATAAAATTCTAGGTAAGAAGAGCAGAAGAACTCAATTTTGGCCAAATATACATGTCACCTATTCAATGTTTGCTCCTCAAATCACATAATGCATGACCATAATTTTACAATTATTCTTCACCGTAACATTTCATAACATATTTAGTGTGAAACAAGATAAAGTCGAGGTGTGGACGAAGCGTGGGTGGGTTGTGCAGAAAAAGGATGGATGGAAGTGAGGGGGGGCGGATTAGGGCAAAGTTATTACGGCGATGAGAAGTGAATGCGGACAGGTAAGGTCGAGTACTAACTAGTACGAATATTTGCGGTGAATGAAAAATTTGTGAATGTAGTACGTGGTAAAGGCGTAAAATTGTAACTGGGTGAAATAATCATTCCATTTCAGCAGTTATATGCTCTTTTGCCCAATAGACAAGTTCCACACAGTAACTAATTTCTCTATATCCGTCATATCAAATTCAGTTATCTACAAAATCAGAGTTCCTAATTCCAATCTAGAAATAATATTAGAGAGAATACTGTCGCTAGTCAATTATCAGGTAGATTTTGCGTTTGCCTTTTTTGTACAAAACTGAACTCTACAACTTCATGCCTCTAAAATCGGAGTAACTTTAGTTAGAACACTGAGTACCATTAGAAGAAGAAGAACGACAAGAAAAAGAATTTGAAGCAGGAGAAGAAAAAAATTATAACAAGAAGAAGAATACAGGAAGGAGAAAAAAGGAAGGGGAGAGAAAGGGGTAGATAAGAGGAAATAATAAAGAGACGAAGAAAAGGAAAGAAGAAGAGGAAGAAGCAGAAGAAAGATAAATATCTTTTAGTTTATAGACTTAGCCCACCACTGTACTAAGTATTCACTTAACGAATCGTATATTCAGCATACAAGTATTTTAATTTCCATATTATGAAGCTCAGTCAACTAGCAATCCCCGTGTATTTAGTAGCCCAGTACGAGTGGCTACAATACATCCACACCAAGCCCATGCAATGAGGTCATCCAGACAGCGCCATCTGCGGCCCCGCTTTGCGCAGCGGGGGCCAGCATCCCGTGGACAGGGGAGCGCGTTGTGTGCACGAGGCGTTAGCGGCGAGGCGGCCCGCAAACGAGGGCCGTTGGCGGACGGGGTAACGGCGGCCGCTGACGACCCTCGCGGCCACAGCCCTCGTAATCACCGCGTCGCCCTCCGCCTGACCGCCACTGGGCCACGCGCGATGGCCGACGGCCCGTGGTGGAGGACCGGGAACCTCACTGCAGCTAATGGCGGTGGCGACCTTCGGCTATCGTCACGGGTGCAGGACGCGTGCGCGACTGAACTGTGAGCGTGAATCACGACGCATTGTTGGCACTACTGCTGTCATTGCAATCATCGTTATGAACGTCCCTATTATAGTTAATACCAACATCATTATCATCTTCTACCGGGAGCGGTCGCTCAGTGCATTAACTCAGCAGCGTCTCTGACAGGGAGGTTCTCGGTTCGAGTCCTGACGGCGGCAGGATTTTCGACACTAACTTTTCAGCTAGGTCGGATTCAGTCGCTGTCTGGAGGAGAATTCTAGTGGCCGGCTGCAGTACCCTAACAATTGGGGCACGGACCGCGTGCGATCTTTCCTTCATCCTAGTGGACGGTAGGTCGGCGCCGGATCTGGCCATTCAGCGGGGGAAGACCATCGCCACCTACCGAGCAAAAGCACGCACTACATGTATGGGGCTAATGACCATAGTAGTTGACGCACCCGGAATCTGTAACAATCAATCAATCAACACCGCCATCACGACCATCCTCATCAACCTCAAATACACAAGCTCGTCAACATACCAACCGTTGAAAAAGTTTGGCCTCCTTCCTCGATTTTTCAAATCCATATTTTTCTGGTTTATTTTGTACATTTTGGTTTTTATTTATTTATTCTTATTTCTCTTTTAAAATTCACTTTTTGTACTCTTTTATTACATTTGTCATATAAAACAAACGGAAGAGTATCTCCAATGAACTAAATATGTTCACAGAAAGTAGTTATCATGCAAGTGGCTATTAAAGACGATTAACTAAAATAAATGATTTTTCAGGAACGCGGTTTCACCAGAATAGACTAAAGAGTTCTTAATAATCTTTTCGCCACTAAAAATCACAATTTTATGTGTAATCCGATCACCTTTTGCCATTTTGACTAATTTTTTTACTCATTATTAACACAATCAGTTCCACTTTAAATTGTTGATATTCAGAAGTAATTTATTATAGAATAAAAAAAGTCTAAAGATGGCTATAAGATGTGACCGAAACGTCATGTAATCAAAATATACTGTCCATATAAATTACTTCTGAATGTCAGAAATTTAAAGTGGAACAGGTTAATAATAATTTATAGACATTCATTGAAGAAGAAAGAAAATAATTTTGTAACTGTATGCCTAAACGAATAAATGTTTTTATACAATCTTCGTCAGTATTCTTTATTACATTTCATACTAATGAGCCATTTAATCCACTCCATTCACCTAAGAGAACAGTATATAAAGGCAATCGGATAAGACAAAGGCGTAAAGAAGATCAATTTATTTATTTGACAATTTCTTTTCATTTATTTTTTATTATTTATTTCTCCGTCATTGACAATGTAACAATGAACGACACCTACCATTGCTAAACTTTCCGCCACTAGCAGTGCTTTAGATAATCTATTACATATATAAACATGCGTCATAAGAAACATCCTTTCAAAGATTCAAAATAAGTTTCTGATATTTGCAACTGTGAATAAAGAAGTAATAAATCAGAAGTTTCTTATTTGCATATTATCATTAAACATTATTTTAATAGACTTGTTTAAATTAATTTAGATGTAAATGCAAGAACATATTTTTATTTTCAAATTGAATTCAACCTTGCATCTGTATTGGCAAAGTATTCTTCTCCATTTGTAAAGTATCAAAGCCTCTGTTGAAATAAAAACCAAAACCGCTATCGACAAGAGTATTTAAACATCGCCTCCCTCTGATAATGAGAGTACATGATAAGTCGTCAATTTTTGCGCTAAAAAGCTTAAAATAAGAGTTTTATGTTTAGGCTTACACTGAAAAACAACAAGTTGGTGGAAAGTTAAAGGAATAAAGTATCAGGACAGTACTTTACTATTGTACATTTTTATTCAACACTTCTCTGTTTAGCACATTTTGGAAAATCGTTCAGGAAAAATTTAACTATGATTTTTTCTATACGATTTTTAAGGTACTGTATTTGAATTAGATGTTTGTCACCTCACAAAATATCAGTTTCACTCAAAATATTCAATCTAACTTTAATTTTTGTCAAAAGGTTTAGACGCTAGAACAAATTTACAACGCTAGAACAAATTTACAACGCTAGAACAAACAACGTTTTACTTCTTTTTTAAACAAAAAATTGCGATGGATTGAAACGTATTGTCACATGTTTGAAATAAATGGTTTATGAGGAAGACGACGCGTCAGAATTGTTGACTATTGAAACGAAGCTAATACAACGGATAAATATAAGAGGAATTTTTAAATATAGATGGCTGATATGGAAGACGAAGCGTCAGAATTGTTGACTATTGAAACGAAGCTAATACATCGGATAAATATAGGAGGAGTTTTTAAATATAGGTGGCTGATGTGGAAGACGAAGCGTCAGAATTGTTGACTATTGAAACGAAGCTAATACAACGGATAAATATAGGAGGAATTTTTAAATATAGGTGGCTGATGTGGAAGACGAAGCGTCAGAATTGTTGACTATGGAAAAAAAGCTAATACAACCAATAAACACAGGCGGAATATTTAAAGATAAGTGTCTGATGTGAAAAAAGACGCGTCAGCATTGTTGACTATTAAACCGAAGCTGCTACAACGGATAAATATAGGCGGAATATTTAAATATAGGTGCCTGATGTGGAAGACG
Organism: Teleogryllus occipitalis; assembly: GCA_011170035.1. Lineage (NCBI taxonomy): Eukaryota > Metazoa > Arthropoda > Insecta > Orthoptera > Gryllidae > Teleogryllus > Teleogryllus occipitalis. Next base: position 12,337 of record BLKR01015851.1, on the reverse strand, counting down.
AAGCGTCAGAATTGTTGACTATTGAAACGAAGCTAATACAACGGATAAATATAGGAGGAATTTTTAAATATAGGTGGCTGATGTGGAAGACGAAGCGTCAGAATTGTTGACTATGGAAACAAAGCTAATACAACCAATAAAAACAGGCGGAATATTTAAAGATAAGTGTCTGATGTGAAAAAAGACGCGTCAGCATTGTTGACTATTAAACCGAAGCTGCTACAACGGATAAATATAGGCGGAATATTTAAATATAGGTGCCTGATGTGGAAGACGAAGTGTCAGAATTGTTGACTATTGAAACGAAGCTAATACAACGGATAAATATAGGAGGAAATTTTAAATATAGGTGGCTGATGTGGAAGACGAAGGGTCAGAATTGTTGACTATTAAACCGAAGCTGCTACAACGGATAAATATAGGCGGAATATTTAAATATAGGTGCCTGATGTGGAAGACGAAGCGTCAGAATTGTTGACTATTGAAACGAAGCTAATACAACGGATAAATATAGGAGGAATTTTTAAATATAGGTGGCTGATGTGGAAGACGAAGCGTCAGAATTGTTGACTATTGAAACGAAGCTAATACAACGGATAAATATAGGAGGAAATTTTAAATATAGGTGGCTGATGTGGAAGACGAAGGGTCAGAATTGTTGACTATTAAACCGAAGCTGCTACAACGGATAAATATAGGCGGAATATTTAAATATAGGTGCCTGATGTGGAAGACGAAGCGTCAGAATTGTTGACTATTGAAACGAAGCTAATACAACGGATAAATATAGGAGGAAATTTTAAATATAGGTGGCTGATGTGGAAGACGAAGGGTCAGAATTGTTGACTATTAAACCGAAGCTGCTACAACGGATAAATACAGGCGAAATATTTAAATATAAGGGGCTGATAGACGACGTCAGAATTGTTTATTGAAGCAAATGCAACTGATAATGAGGTGTCGGCATCCGATGCACGAGCACTGCCGTCGCAGAGCGTGGGTCTCGCCTGCGATGGCGCTCTGGGGCGTCGTCGCACGCGGAAGTCGTGTGCCTGAAGCCGCGCGGGTGATTGGCAGCTCCTTCGCGGAAGCGACTTCCGATCTTCCGTCGCGCGCGTCGGAAATTGAGTCGCAGACGTCACGCGCTCACTCGATAGCAGGAGCGCGCCTCATCGCCACGCCCTCCGCCCCCACACCTCATTTCATGGCACCTCATGCCCCACCGGGAGCGATGGCTCAGTGCGTCAACTGATGGCACTGCTGCTCGTCTGACCGGGAGGTTCTAGGTTCTAATCCAGACGACGGTAGAAGTTTCGACACTGGCATTTCAGCTAGGTTGAATTTAGTCCCTGTCTGGAGGAGAATTGTAGCGACCGGCTGCTCTGATCGGTAGTTTTCCGTGGTTTCTACGATCAACACCGAGCGAATGCCGGAGCAGTACCCTAACAAATGGGCCACGGACCGCGCGCGATCTTTCATTCCTCTTCCTTGTACTATTCTCTCCCCTTACACATGCACTAAACTACCACATATTCCGGGTGACCGGTCGGAACCGTAGAGCTTGTCCCGGCTGGGGCGGTGCCCCGCTGGTGGGAGAGTCCTGGTTAGAGGGAAACCCCACTAGCCGACGGTAGGTCGGCGCCGGATCTCGCCATCCAGCGGGGGAAGATCATTGCTTTCTACCTAGAAAAAAATATACACTACGCTTACGGGAATAATGACCTAAGCTGTTGACGTGCCCGGAATCATTAACCAACCAGCCAATCCACCTCTTCCTGATCCTCTTCCTCGTCTCCACTCGTCCTTTGTTATATTCTTGCTGCACAATGTAATTGCGTAATAAAGAGAAAGTCTGCTGCTCCTCATTTCATGTCCCTTCATGCATTCTTTTATTTTCTTGCTTTACTATGTACCTCGTAAGAAGTGAAAGTTATATAATCGTCCGCCGGAAAATGGCGAATTTTCCAGTGAAAAACTCTTGTTGCCTTGCTCTTGTAACAAAAAAATTGATAAATCCAGTTGCTAAATAAAGAAAAAATTCTTCTAACACATGGTGTATCCATAAACCTGTTTTGTGGGTCCTTCATACCGAAAAATCGGTTGACAGAAAAACGTCTCTCTGTGATCAACGCTAGCGCCTTAACTGTTTAACCAATTTTTTTCAAAATTGATATTCCCTAATCGATCTGAATGAACTGGCGGCTTTGGAACTTTCAGTCGGATATTTTTATGTTACAGCCATACTACAAACTTCCGTAATGAAGTGAAAGTATTGAAATCTGCAGAGGAAAAAGGCAATTATTTATCAGAAACACTGGTATTGATATAAAAAATGTGGATAATCTTGTTCTAATACGTTGCAAATTACTTTTTCTAACTCCTTTTGTTGTGAAAATGCACCTTTTGCATTCTATTTTTCGAAAATTCGAATTGAATTCGGAGACGTTTTGATGAAAACTAAAGCATTTAGTATAAAATAAATTTTCTCAAAAGTGGCTCCAAAATTTTTCTATTACTCTTTTCTTGGATTAGAGCAACGGCGCATTCCTTCTTCTCTCTTTCCATAGTTCTCCCTCACGGGGTCGTCATCCTTCTTGCTCGACTTTCTTTTTCTCTCCTCTTTCTCCACACCAGACTCTTCCGTTTTCAGGACTCCTCTGATATTTTGATTTCTCCTCTCTCTTCTTACTTCTCTTTTACTTCTTCTTTCTTCACGTCTTTCTTCGCCCAATCCTTTCATTTCTTCTTCTGTTTCTTATAACGCAACCCTCTCTCCAAAGCTTAAATAACTCTTCGACTTATTCCACGTATCTTTTCTATTCTCTCGTCCTGCCTCATCTGTCTTCGACCTCTAACGCCCTTTTTCATCCACCCTTTCATTCTATCTTCCTACCCTTGTTATCCTATCCCCTCTGACATTCTCTCTGTTCCTTCTTTGCTCTTTCTTCTCCGCCGACCTCCTTTCTCGTGCTCTCAACTGCTCCCTCCAGCTCTTTTCTTCTCTTCCCAACTGCTCTCATCGTTCGTTCTCCCATCATCTCCCACAGTCCTACATCACCCTGTCTCTTCCAGCTAACTACTTTTTCCTCGTCCTCGCTTCTCCTCTCGCCCAACCCTCCTGCCTTTGCCCCCGCGGCCTTCAATAAAACGCGCCATCGATTTCGCCGCCCGTCACTTGGGCGGAGCTGTGCTCGTTAATGCGCGAGGGGCTGTCTGGCTGGGCGGGGCAGGGGGCGGGGCGGAAACTGCGTCCGTCGTTGCTCAGTCAAAAACACTCGCGGAAGCAATCCCTGGGTGCCGCTCTCTGGAATATACATCGTCCTGGCGCAACCCGTTGCCAAATGGTCAGAGCGATAGATCTTACGTCTATCTTCTGCAGTTCAAATCCTGATCATTGCTATTTTGTTTACCTTATTTTCTAATCCCTGTAAAGCAGTCATGCTGGTCTGTGGAAATAAATAAAAAACAAATATTATTTTCTTATTTATTTATTTATTTATTTATTTATTTATTTATTTATTTATTTATTTATTTATTTATTTATTTATTTATTTATTTATTTATTTATTTATTTATTTATTTATTTATTTATTTATTTATTTATTTATTTATTTATTTATTTATTTATTTATTTATTTATTTATTTATTTATTTATTTATTTAATGTTCTTTAAAAATAGTGTCGAGTAACGACAATATAGTTGATCTAAGCTTACTTTGCAGACTAGGTCCTGAGCGGATCAAGGATATTTCTTTCTTTGAAATTCTCTGCCCTATGTCGGTCTCATTTAAGAATCTCCCCAGAATTTGATATCTGTTTTTCACGGGACATTGCTGATGGAATTTATCTTTGCCGAGTATCAGGCCGAGTCCTTTTTGTGCCACAAGCGTGACTTCCTACTTTGATTATTCGCCCTTCGACAATACAACGCCTCCAGCGGTAATTGAACCCGTAAAGAATTGGGACCAATACGCTAGCCATCCTTCCGCCTGGGCCGGCACTACATGTTTAGTATTTTGGTTTTCAGTGTCCTTCCTAGAGACAATATGGTATTCCTAAGTGATTGACATGCTTGTACTGTTTAAACTTTCTGGAATTCAATTGCAAAGGTTTTGTGGGTTTTGTGGGCCTCATTCTAACTAATTTATTTCTAGATCTTTCTAAGCGTGTCCTATCTCAATGTACTGATAACCTTCAAGCAGAGGGTCGCGAGTTTGAATGCAACCGAGAGAATGAATGTTTGTCTTTTGACAGTCGTGTAAGTCGTGTTGCAGACAGCCTACTGATATGATTGTTTCAAAATGCTTGCAAATGCGGTAATCAATAGTTGATTGATCCAAGCAATCGCTTTTGGTTGAAAAGACTAAGGAGAAACATGATGAATATTGGTATAAAGAAAAAAATGGTAAATTTTTAAAACTTGTGTATTTAGAAAACATAAAATAACAAATGCCTTGTACAGTTATTTAAAAACTTAAAAACTGTGTTTATGTAGTGCCAGATCTACGCGACAGTATCGATCAAATATTTCATCATGTTCGATCATGTTCCAAGGAGTGTTCAAATAAAAATAAAGGCTCTCTTTCAACCTCTGGCGATTCGTTCATCAACTGAATTATGTTTCAATACTATATATTGACTTAACTAGTAGGCAAATTGTTATTGTTAATTTTATACTAGAATTGTCTAAGTTTAAAAAGTAAATAAATATTACATTTGCGGTTGTAGAACATCGAAAGATAATTGATTATTTTTTAGAGGAATATTTATGAAGATATACGGATGATATTTCGATGTTTAGTAATTCCGAAGTTTGACTGAATTTCATGCTTTAATGGGAAGATATATAATAACACATTTACGAACGACTTTTGGCCATGCCGCAAATAAAATGAATAAACGAGAATTAATGGATTATGCTGTCATTTAAAAGTCAAAATGATTGATATATTAATGTTCATTACGTATCCTGTTTATTTATTGGCTAAAAATATTCAAACATTTATATGCCTTCATTAGCTAAAATTATCGGAACAGTAGCAGGAGATAACAAGCAAATTGAAGAGAGGAAATAATCAATGGAATAGAGGGGGAACGACAAAAATTAAAGAGAAAGATAGGACAGAAGCACAGATATAAACTGAGAAATTGACAAATATTTGGTTACGCGTCTCACATGTTTCCGTGTTAATTCAGATTTCATTCAATTACTTAATCTCATTGCATACAAATGTCTACATCTTTTGTTAACTCATCTTGTATAGAATAAAAATTACGATATACAATTGTTACCATAAACGAAATAAATGGTATATATTTAGAAATGAAGTTTAGCTCATTTTAAGAGTATTTACTACATATTGTTTTTGCCGTATCCAGATGATTTGAAAGAAAAATAGAAAGAATCCAAAAATTTCCATTATTATCAAAAGCGAGCCAAACAATCATAAAAATGAAGAACTTCATTTAATCATTAGCAAGACCAATTTCAACTGTTATAACTAAAACGACATAAATCCAATGTATTGGAAAAAATGACTACATGAATATTGGTTATTTTATCTTCAAAATGATTAATTAATATTGACAGCAGTATATTTGATTCTAAGAAAATAACATAAAGCACTCAGAGAACAGCAAATACAACGAACGAAAGTTGTCAGGGTCTTGACAGTTACAAGACTTCGACCCAGACTTAAGTAAAGACCCTTTCCCGGGAGATCAAAGAAACCTGAACATTTTGTCCCAGCAATAAATCGTTCTCCTGCATCTCGTGTCTTCTTTTTTTGTAATGTAATGTATCATTCCCTTGTCTTCTTTGACGAAACACATGATTTGTAAAATAATGGTGTATAACATTTAATTTTAAATAGTCCGCTGGGATAGTGTTGTTTTCAGAAAATAGTGATACAAATTCCGATACTGCTATCTAGGCCCGTTCATTTCAAATATTGTAACTTCAAAGGCCGTCAAGGTAAAATAGTGAAAGTTGAAACTCGTGTTTTAACCCACCAAGTGATAATGTAATGTTACTTGAGTTGAAGTTTGTAAAAGATTGAAAAGCAATCCCTTGTATCGTTCAGAGATTTTTGCGGAACGAACACCAATATTCACATACGTACACATACACTATCATTTTTATATATTAAAATAAACATATTGTGGCAAATTTCTCTTTACGAGTATAAACAATTTTTAGCAACTAACAAACTATTCCAAAAATATTAAATACAATAAATAAATAATTACTAACCAATAGAAATAGGGAAAACCGTTATTTACTTTTTCGCGAAAATGATTTCGAATCGTAACGTGAGGAAATCTCTATTCTATTACTTATTTTAATTTCTCGCCCTCTTCTGTCTCTGTCTCCCTCCCCCATTTCTCTCCCTTTTCCTTCTTCTAGCTTATCTCCCATTTCACTCATTTCCGTCACGTTTTCACTACCTTCCGTTAAATTTTTACTCACTTTCTTCTCCTTCTTTGTATTTCATTCTTTTTGACTTTGACTTTTATTTCTCATTTATCATTCTCTTTTTTTCATTCTCTCCTTTCTTTATCCATAACGTGATATTCCGAGTTCTTTACATCATTCTCTGTAAATGACAGTATGATGCGCTGACTGAAGACGTCTTTCCCATCGCAACGAGACCACAACTGGCGTGGACAAAAGGCAACACAGCATTCATGCAGAAAATCAGAGCGGCAAACCGGACGCTCAAAGAAACTCGCTGTGTCCCCCCACAAGCTCCGTCAGTCAATAGCAGCGCGAAGGAGGTGAATAGATGGGGAGGAGGTCTGGCTAGCGGGTAAAAAATGTCAATGTGCTCGCTCGTGCAGCGTGCAGGGAAGTTGTAATGCTTGTTAGATTATTTCGTGTTTCGTGTTGTCAATTGCTATTGTCATTATTCCAGGAAGTTTTTTTTATTCCATTTTATTTTACATTCATACTACGTTCAGTACGAATGTACTACGTTCAGTCGTAGGACTCTTAAGTTGATTCACCGAGCAACTTTGTGCCAACAAAGTATGAAGGGGGTAACTTCTTGTCACCTCTCTGTTAGTGATTTCAACAGGTTATGCCTTCAGACAAGATTGTTGTGAGGAAATTTCGCTAGAGAGCAATGACAGGGTTGAGAGGAAATACAATTGGCGAGACAGGTAAATGCAAGAAGTGCTCTTGCCTTATCTAATGTCGGAGAGATGTTGAAGGAAAATTTAAAATGTGAATCTGTTTCTTAGACGGAAGAGTGGGTGTTGATCAGTTCCCATTTCGTAAGTGACTGCTTCTTGTACATGATTCCAATTATTGAAGAGATTATGTGCCATATTCGTAATAAAGGAAGTTATCGGTTCTATTTCAAGATCGTTGTGTAGTGTGTTATTGATAACAAATCAGGGGTTATTTACTCTTATTCTTAAAATTTTGTTTTGAAAGATTTGTAACTTATTTAATGTGGTTAGGGCAGCTGAAATCCTTACGGGGCATACATAAGTTAATATAGAATGAATATTAGATTTGTAAATGGTTAAAGTGGAATGCAATATGGACGAGGTGTGACTGTACCAATTTAATCTTGTGTCCATGAGGACGCCGAGATAACGAATAGAGGAATTTAGAGGAGACCAAGGAATTATAGAACAGTCCAAAGATAAGAGACGAGAATTCCAGAAAGTATAGGGTATGTTTTTAGAGGTGCAGCTTCTGCGGTTAATTGGAGAGATACGGCGTTGACCTACTCGTCTACTTGCGAAGTTTTACTCGTCCAGGTGTTTCCCACAAACGGGAAACCTCAACCTGTATGGACTCTCCACTGGTCCTCCGTCATATATAGCAGTGTAGTACTGTTAGAGGAGTGGGTATGGTCAAAAAGATGAAGGAAAGATCATGCACGGTCCGTGGCTCGTTTGTTGGGTTACTGTTTCGGCATTCGCCTGGCGGTGAGAAATCACAGAAAACTGCAGATCAGAGTAGCGGGCCGCTCGAATTATCCTCGAAACAGGGGCTGAAATAGACCTAACTATTTAACTACTGCCCAAAATTCTGCCACCGTCGACATTCGAACTTCAGGACCTTCTGGACAGATGCACAGCAATCAGTTGAACTCTGAGCCACCTAAGCCAATTACCGCGAAGCTATCCCTTACTGTTCAATTGTGATACAGAATTACCTTCGGAGCTTTGAGGTTTTGTTTCTGTTCACGATGATGCCATTTGTGCAAAACGAAATGTGAAAATTGCCTTTGTTTTAATTTCTTTATAAATATATAAAAATGGTATAATGAAGAGCCATGCAATAGAATGCATTGTCTTTATTAACTTGCTCAAATTTCCTTCCGGAGAGAAAATGGGTGCTAGAAGAAATCCAAAGCAGGTTAAACCCGTAGTACTTCTGGTAGAAGGGTAAAAAAACATTTTCACATAATTTGCGACAATGGTTTAAATTAATATCAAATCACTTCTAGCAAGTGACTATAGACAAACATTTCATTAACGTTCTCTGTTTCGTTTACATTTAATACTGCGTAAAATAATGCATTGCTCTCGAGGGTAAATAGATTTTGTTTACTTGTGAAAATTTGTAACCTCAGCCATCTCGTATTGTACTCTCACTAGTACCATAATTTACTATTATTACAATTACGTAGTTTGCGCGTTGTACGGTTGCTTGCAACATGGGACATAGAGAAACATTAGGGGGAAATTGAAGGAATTGCAAATGAAAGAGGGAACGAGTAGAGAGATCGAGAGGGAAAATAGTGCAGAAATTCGGAGCAGATTTTTTTTCTGGTAAAAGTGGGGCAGATCGAGAGCGACATAATAAGAAAGGACGAGCCATTACAAGAAAGGACTAGAGAGAGGAGAAGGCGAGTTTTCTTTTCTTCTTTTTTTGTTTCTCGTCTACGTACAAATATACTGAGTAATATACGTAGTATAAAGAAAGTTATGTAATGCTGCGCGAAAAAGGCGGATTTTCGGAAAAAAAAAGTAATTGCCGGGATCTGACAATGAAAAAAAGATAAATCCTGTAGCTAAATTAAGAAAAAATTCCCTAACACGTGGAGTACCCAGAATCAATGTTTTATGGCTCCTTGATGACAAAAAAACTAATTGAAAGCAAAACGTCCGTCCATCTGTTTGGCTGTCCGTCCGTCCACCTGTCTGTCCTCCTGAATGTCGTATTTGAACACATATAGCACCTAAACCACACATACGATATTTTACAAATTGAAGAAACCCCTGTCCATCTGTCTCTCTTTGAAGCTTTGACATTTTGAAAAACGTTAATGAAGCCCCCGGACATTTTCAAAATTTTCTCAAAATCCGCTCCAAATTTTTTCTTTAAATTTCTTGATAGAATAGAGTAAAATACACTTATAAAAGTGGCGTAGGTCCCATTTTTTCATGGGCTACTCAGAAGTTTCGAAAATTGCCAGTGTTTGAATTTTTTCGGAGTATTTTTACAACTTTAAAATTGATTACAAAACAAGAATTTCTCAAAAACGGCTCCAAAGTTTTTCTTTAATTTTTTGGTAGGGGTAGTTCCAAGGGGTAGTTGCACTCTATCCGATAACATATACGTCACATTTCTCTATTCATTGTTTTTTCGCAAATTACAAAAAATTAATTGTTTCGACTTGTCTCTCACGTCGGTAATAGTCACATTAGAGGTATTTTTTTTACATTATTGGGTTTACAAGTACATGTGCTTTAAATAATGACAAATAAAGTTTCACGAAAACTCAACAGTTTTCTGTTAAAATGAGCTCTAAATTTCGTATTTTTAGAAACGCTCAAACGCTATTTTGTCAAAACTGGCTTCAATTTTTTTATTCAAACTTTTCCAATGGGTAGTGCTAATTGAACTGTTTAATACGACGTAAAGTTCATTTTGGTGAACTTTTTAATGTGTTTTTTTTTCAAAAAATACAAAAAATGTAATTTTTTAAAAATATATATCACGCCATTAATATGCACATTTCCATAGATTTGCATACGTTATTGCATTTATGAGTAAAAGTGCTTTAAATGACTTCAAATTAAGTTTTTTGAAAACTTAATACCATCTTAATCACCATTTTCTTAAAAACGGCTTCAAAATTGTCAATAAAAATTTCTATTTTGGACGAGGTTTTTCTCTTCTTTAAAATTCTTGAAGTAAGATTTCGGTTCTACAATTAAGAAACCGAAAAGTTGAGAAAATGTCAAGAAAATTTACTTTCGATGACGATAGATGGCAGCTGGTCAGAGAATGGAGCAAGACCTTAAAGCCAGTCCGCACCAATGAAATTATAAAAATGAATTACGAGAAAGTCTGTGCCATTCTGTAACACCTCTAATTTTCTTTTCACAAAGCGCTCAAATATCGGGACAAGTTCAACACGTGTGATATGCGCGTATTTATGTATGTAGAAATACTTTAGTAGAATTTAGGGAAAGGAAGTAAATCAAAATGAGACACAAAGTCAGTCAGGGGTAATATACATTAAAACATTGGGGCTAATGTGATACACTTAAAGAATTGTTACTTATTGTTATTCAAAATGAACAAAAAATAGCAAATATTAGAAAATATATTTTAGTATTACTGACCTTATCGCAGGAACTCAAAATGTTTCATTATTTGTGCAATCAATAACGAAATGACTTATTTTTTCAGTCCAAAACTTTTCTGGTGATGTCGCTCACTTTTTTTATCACTTCATCATGTTTGATGACAAGTTATTTTTGATATGTGATTTTGTAATTATAAATGTAATTTGATATGTAATTAAATAATTATAAATATGCAATTTTTTAGAAAGAATTAATTTAGTTTTCCACGTTGAAAGATTTCTAAAATCTTTATCCTGCCATGACATGTACAAACTTAACTTTTGGGGATTAATATGATGCAACTGATGGAGCGTTTGTAATACTGGTGTCGGGGGTATTTTGATACTCTAAAACTTAACATGCAGCCAACAAGAAAGGAATATTTTTCAACAATATAAAACGGGAATCCATAAAACTACTGCTCAAAATGGTAATATTTACGTTTCTGTAAATAATAATTTTCAATCAAACAAAAAAGCATAAAAATATTTTGAAATAATATTTGCATTAGTGAATAAGAATGTAGAGGGAAGAGAAATTTGGGCTGAGCAATTGTGAAAGTGAGGAATGTGAATTAAGACAGAATTCCTAAAATTAATTTCAGGATTCCATTCAGGATTTCAAGTGATATGCAAGGCTGAGATGTTTGAGAATTGATAGATTGAGCGAAGAGTCATTTATTGGAGAGGTACGGGAGGGTAGGGTTAGGAAAAATACGCAACTGTAGTATATGCAGGTTTAGCTAGTAGGCGAGGAGTTACAATGGAGTGGGAGTGGAAATATATGGAGTGGGAATTTTAGAGTTGGAAAACACTAGGTTGCGAAACAGAGCGATGGTAAATTGTGAGGGAAGGTTAGAGGGTGAAATATAGGTTGGGGAAAAGTGGGACGAGGTACTTGTGGGGAAATTTGTGAGCGAGATGTGGGGGGCACGAGAAAACGGAAATATGGGAAGTGTCACGTGGTTTTGGGACAATTAAGGATTTAAGAAAAAAGGGGTTAGGTACATGACAAAGTTCTGGAATGGTGGAAATACATATTTGAAATATGAGGTAGGCAAAATTATATACATGGTAAGGGGAACTACAGCTTATGGGGATGATACCAGTGGGGATTGAGGAAGGGAGCAGGAGAACGACGGCACGAGTCAGGAGTAAGATGACACAAGTCAGGAGCAATTTGGCACGTGGTGGCAGCATATGGCGCAAGGCGGGAGCAAGAAGGCACAAGGTGCGACTATGATGACCGAAGCAAGAAGGCACGAAGTGGGACCAAGACGGCAGGAGCAAGAAGACACGAGGCGGGACTAAGATGGCAAGAGCAAGAAGGCACGAGGTGGGGCCAAGACGGCAGGAGCAAGAAGACGCGAGGCGGGACAAAGTTGGCAAGAGCCAGAAGGCACGAGGCGAGGCTAAAATGACAGGAGGAAGAAGGCACGAGGCGGGACAAAGATGGCAAGAGCCAGAAGGCACGAGGCGGGGCAAAAATGGCAGGAGGAAGAAGGCACGAGGTGGGACTAAGATGGCAAGAGCCAGAAGGCACGAGGCGGGGCTAAAATGGTAGGAGGAAGAAGACACGAGGTGGGACTAAGATGGCAAGAGCAAGAAGGCTCGAGGTGGGACAAAGATGGCAAGAGCCAGAAGGCACGAGGCGGGGCTAAAATGGCAGAAGGAAGAAGGCACGAGGCGGGACAAAGATGGCAAGAGAAAGAAGGCACGAGGCGGGGCTAAGATGGCAGGA
>BLKR01015850.1:0-47456 GCA_011170035.1 Teleogryllus occipitalis | reverse complement strand
CGGTGGAAGCGGTGGGGCGGTGGGGGTTGGTGGGGCGGCGGGGCGGTGGGGCGGTGGGGCGGTGGGGCGTGTGGGGGCGGTGGGGGCGGTGGGGGCGGTGGGGCGCGGTGGGGCGGTGGGGGCGGTGGGGGCGGTGGGGGCGGTGGGGGAGTTGGGGGCGGTGGGGGCGGTGGGGGCGGTGAGGGCGGTGGCGGCGGTGGGGTCGGTGGGGGCGGTGGGGTCGTGGGGACGATGGGAGCAGTGGGGTCGATGGGGGCGATTGGGGCGGTGGGGACGGTGGAGGCCCTGGTGGTGACGGCGGTGGTTGCGGTGGTGGCGGATGTGAGACACTCGAGGGGCAGAGGGTGGTGCAGTCGCCTGTTCACGTGAACAAGGATGTCACGGTGCGTTAACCGGTGCCTGCTTCAAGTAACGCCTTTCCTATACGGCGAGGCGATTTGTATACAGGATTCTGCATCTTCTCGAAGGCTGATAAAAGGCCTGCAATCACCCCTTGCGCGACGGCTGGGATTATTCTCGGCGTAAAGTAGCTACGAGACAAGTGAAGCTCAGAAAGTAGCTCTGAAAATGAAAAATAATTAGAAAAGCATACAAAATCAATCTCATACGTCATTTCTAGTAAACTGCACAAAATGTGTTTTCAAAATACGTCATTAGTAAAATGACTCACAACAAGCAATGAAATTGGTTATTCACGCATATACCAAATAAATAAATCCCGTAAAGCTTTTCTCAACAGAATTTACTAGCTTTGTGTTACAGAAAAGGAAAATTGTTAAACTTCGACTATAAAATTAGCAGTTTCGAATGAATTGCTTCAATTGTTGTATCTTCAAAGATCCACCAAAACAATCATCTCTCACTGAAAGAATAATTATCTTTTTCTCAAATTAATACTTGATTTTATTAAATTGAGTCTACAAAATATCATTTATATTTATAAGCATTAGTTATCTTTTTAGTAAGATTTTGAAGTTTTTTATAGTAGCTTCTGAATAGTCTAGCTTCTATAGCATGCATTACAGCCACGACCTCTCAAAAGACAGTTTGTTTCTCCAGAGAAAATCACATTTCCAAATTTCACATTAATTTTTATGCCGCCTGTTTTAAGAAAATTCACCTAAACAAATGGTCATTTCTCATTTCTATTCTAATTTACTCGTTTATTAAGAATTCTGTGAAAGAGAAACTTTTGGTAGAATAATTTCGCACAGTGTACAGCATTCGTAAGTACCATTTCGCGTATAAGTATACTGAGCACTGAGCTTCGTTTCTCTGACGAACATGTTTTGTGTTACGTTTTGTAAAATGTAGTAATAACGTGTACTACCGTACCCGTGCGAGAACTCAGGCATGTAAAACCACACCCACTTCCCTATTTCTCCATTTCCATATTAAGCCTTGTTTTTAAGACTGTCTCATCCTCCGTCACTTGTTCTTTATGTCTCCTTGTAATTGACAACAATACAATACACCCTTGTTAATACTAACTATTGTTACTTAACGCAATTATCGAGAAGAGAGGTACACCCATGTAACTCAATCGCGTATAATATCACGAAATTAGTTAAATTTCACATACTTTTGTATGTTCTACAGGATCTGAATGGGTGGGGTAGAATCGAGAAGCGTCGAATCAGCAAATCTGTAATAGAATGTTCACAAAAATCTCATCCTATAGATTACGGTGTGAATAACGTTTCTTTGAGGCCATTGGCCTCAAAATTGTAGTTTTTAAGGCCCTAAAACGCTTCTTTTAGGAGTTTTTTAACGATATCAATTAAAAAATACGGCCAAGTATTGCGGATTGCATTTGACATTAATATTTAGGTGCGTTTTTTAAACAAACCGTTCACATTTTTAAAGTCAAAGTGCAATTCGTCACGTCTCCGTGAAATTCTCTTTCTTTACAGACCTCATTTATAAAGATTGGTTGTGTGTGAGCCGCAAAATGTATGTATAGTACCGAAATAATATACGAGACGATTGTAGTTTTCCATCGCATCAGCTTTCTTCCTATTTCTAGAAAGTTCACACGACATGAAAATGCCTGGAAATCCTACCGAGTAACATTCGAAATTGATTAATGTTTATGATTTTCGTAAGAGCAGTATCACTTTACTTCGAGTAATGAATAATCCTGGTACTTTTTCCCTAAATTTGCGAAATATCTGACTTTGTATGTATTCTCGTAAATGTATATGTTGGCAGTTATGAATATATGAAAAGAATAACAAGTAACTGCAAATAAGTTTTGAAAACTTCCAAATTCAATAACCAATGATTTTCTGTAGTTTATTTTTATAAATGACTCATTGTCATCCTATTGTTATCCTAGTCTAAATCTGTGTGTAAAATTAGATCATTGCTTACAAACATTTTAATTTATTTAAAGGTTAAATGCATTGATAATAGGTTTATTAATTGCATTACATAGCATATTATTTAAATAGTTGTTTGAAATGCGGATACGACGAAGACAAATGCCATAAAATTAAGAACAGTAACTGAATTAGAGAAATTAGAACTAACCTAGTTTCAAAGCACGACATAATGCAAAATTCATTATGTAAATTAAATATAGTTCTTCATCGTTTTTAAACACATCTCAATGCAAATAACTAGATCAATGGGTATACTTAGCACTTCAATACTAACGACTAAACCTAATCTCTCAATGATATGCTTGCTGACATTTCAAATTGCTATTCCATCTCCTAAATTGAATTTCCGCAAACCTGTATCCCTTAATCTACTTGGCGCCCTAATTTTCTAGTTTGCTCAAGAGTGTCGGAACTCGCAAGAACAACAACCGAGATACTCGAGGCGCGACGAGCGCGCGCGGAGCCTGCGCCAGACGCGACGTTCGCAGGGTTGCGGAAGGGGCGGCGAGAAGCGGCGTGTGGGGGCGTTTGTGAGAAGGCCTGCGAGGAATGGAACCGGAACGACACGATGGCACTGCGAGGCAAACTGCTCGCCGCGAAGGAGGGGACGGTGGCGGAGGGGGGCTGGGGTGGCTGGGGCGGCGGGGACGGGGGCGACGGTGTGGGCGCAGGGTGGTGGAGAGGGAGGCGAGAAGCTAGCGTGTGGGGGCGTTTGTGAGAACGCCTGTGTGGAATGGAACCGGAACGACGCGATGGCTCCGCGAGGAAACCGCTTGCCGCGGTGCCGCCTCCACAGCGACTGCGCAGCTCAGGAAGACGACTTGATAGATTGGAGTTGATCTTGGAGATGGCGCAGGTGTACGTCGGAAAAAGATCGCTGAATGCAATCGGTATATTCCTGCTGAAAGGGCGAGACGTAGGCGTAGTTCTTAGCCAACGGCCCCCGCCCACGCCGTCGCCACCGCCCCCGCCCCTGCCCCCGCCGCCCCCGCCGCCCCCGCCACCCCCGCCGCCCCCGCCACCCCCGCCGCCCCCGCCACCCCCACCGACACCGCCGCCCCTGCCGACCCCGCCGACCCCGTCTCGTGTGGAAGACGTAGTGGAAGACGTTGCGAACGATGGGTGCCTTAAGGGAGGGAGGTGCAGAAGGAAACGAAGAGGAGACTTGCTTCTCTCCACGAACAAGGAGTTGGAAGCAATGCATGACAAAGATTAATATATATAATGGAAGATTAATATATATTGGACTCTGGAATGGCTGATGAGCAGCACATCCCATGCTGTGGTCCCATAAAGTTTCTCCAAGACATCCTTTATGAAGAATTTTGGTTGTGTAGTAGGAGGGTTTACTTTCTATTGCATGGAAATTTGGGAATGAAACGTGTTAAGAAATATGTAAGTTACCCTGGGTAGAAATCTCTAGATATACCAGGGTTAAATATCAGGATTCGAATATTGTACCCCTGTATGGTCAGGAGAGAAACCGACAGAGGCAAAATGAGCCCAAAAGCAGGGACAAAAACCATGCGACGTAAGAAGTTTGAAAAAGGGGGAAGCCGTTTAGTCGTAGAACGTTGGCAAGAAATTAGGAAAACGGATCAGAAGGAAGAAATCAGATTGAGAGGAAGAAAGGGAAAGCTATTATAGGAAGAGTGAAATTTCATCTGAAGTAGTTAAATAGGGAGAGGGAGTGTTATGAGTTTTTAGACATAAGAAACGGACAAAGAGGTACAAAGACAAGAAAGTGTTGAGATAAAATATTCTAAATACAATTCAAAATAGGAGGTAAGTGGTTATCCATTATCTAAGGGGAGAGTTGTGCCAACACAGGAAGTATGGGAGCAAGAGTGAGGAATGGGAAAGAGTTGAGGTCTTGTAAATATCGGCTGAAAGAGGAAGAAAGACTAGTATGAAAAGTACAGTGCAACTATTTTGTTCGTGTGAAGCGATCGTGGAAAATGGTGCTCTGACACCCGGCCGTCACCCGCCGAGGAACAGTGCCTTTAACTCCCCTACCAATGAGAGCGTTTCAAAGTCTCGCCCCGCAGAAGACATGCTTTCCAGTCTTGTCGAATAGTCGGTTCGTGGTGGCACGCTAGAAGTTCTCTCAAACAGAAAGTGTTTGTGTACGTAAAATGTGCACGTACGTACAATGTGTCAAACCGCTATGTCCAGCGTATCTTGGAGCCTTTCTTCTAAATGTTGACAAATGAAGAGCGTAATTACGGTCATTTTCAATAGGACTCCGCAACCGCGCACATGGCGTTTCCTTCCATTGCCGTTTCGTTACATGCCATTTATGGAGACGCAACTATCACTCGTGGATTGCGGCCTGCACGCTCTCCTGATCTGACTCCGCGCGATTTACTATTTTCTGTGGCGATGTCTGAAAGTTTGCGTATAAGCGACAAATCACCACACGGAAGAAGAATTAAGACACAATTTACAGGAATGGATCTCTGCCATACTACAAGACATCCTTTACAGAGTGAACCAGAACTTACTTAGATGTCAAGAATGTATCAGATCCGCAGCGAACTGTTCCAGCATCTTCTAAAACGCGAGAACAATTTAAACTTTCCGGTAGCGAAAAGCCACCTTTCCTCTTCGGCGATTCTACCGACCGCCCTATCTCAATTTCTCCGGCATCCGTGGCCTGGTTTGCCGAGACCAAATCCCCCGCGTCCGGCGCATTCATAAAATGGTCGCATTGTGGATTCAAAATGAAAATTGAAGCATTTACTGTAGAACTGTGAGTGAGAGGAGAAAGTCGGATTAAGAAGAGAGGTGTTCAGCAATACAGCGATGGTCATTGAGAGAAGATAGAGGGGATAGGCTGGTTTACGGAATGCTGAAATGATATTCTTAAAATATATTATGAGATTGGTAAATGGAACGGAGAAAAATAATCAAAGGTACAAAGTAGGAATGGAAGCTTTGCTTTATATGAAAGGTGGGGTAAGATAATGAATGCACAAGGGTGAATCTCAAATCATACTGTATGAAGTAACAGCGGATGTTCACGAAAATGCAACACGCAGAAGTACAAATCTGCATACATTTTTGGAACTAAATTATTAATATTTATGTCCATTTATTTGCAAAAAATTATTATATATCATTTATCACGATTATTACATACTTACAGTAAAGTAAAGAGCACACTATGAAGATATTTGCGGTAGTGTAGCTTCCAACAGCCACGCGAATCTTGAAGAAAGTACCGAAGGGTGATCTCAGGGAATATAACAGGTCTCATGAGCATAAAGTGGTGTTGGTGAGATAACAGTAAAATGGGAAACGGTATGAATTGCTACCCAAACATGAACTTCGTTGAATTGGAGGGACTAGAGAACTAAGCGAGAGAGGCATAATATTTGAAAAACATGTCCAACGACTCGCAACAACATAAATCAACGGAAAGAAAAAGTATGAATGAAAACCCAGATTTAAAGCCATGTCATTGTTGACAGGAGAACATAAAGCAATGTATCTTTGACAAAGAGACGATAACGTGACAAAGGAGCAATGAAAGCGGGGAAAGTAGTAAAAAGTCTCCAGAGAACAGGTCTCCTACCAAAGAAATTAAGAACAAGATGCGAAGAGATACACAGAGGACACAAAAGTGAAAAACATCCAGATTAAAACAAGTTCGTAATTCGCCAGAGGATAAGGGAAAGCGCAGAGCCGAGAAAGCAACTAAGGTGAATCGGGGACGGAAAAGTACCGTATAAGTTAAGAAATTGATATACGAACACGAGGAAGACCACGAAAGGGAAGGATTTTTTTTTTAATTAGCGATTCAACGGCTAAAGTCGTTAGACCCGTTAGTGTATACACATGTTAGCTCATACACTGTATGTGCATGTTTTTATCGCAAGAGGGGGATTTGATCTTCCCCCTCTCCATGGTGACTTCCGGCGCCGACCTACCACTCGGCTAGGGGCGTTTTCCCCTCTAATATGCATCGCCCACCATCGGGGCCCCGCCCCAGCCGGGACAAGATCTAAGCTTCCGACTGGTCTTCCGGCAGTGTGGTAGCGTCGTAAGTGTAAGATTCGTTACCAAGTGGTGAAGAGTAAGGAAAGATCGCAAGCGGCCCGTGGCCCGTTTTTTATGGTACTGCCCCAACATTAACCTGGTATTGATCAGAGAACGCACGGAAAACTACTGCTCAGATCAGCTGATCGCTAGAATTCTCCTCCAGACGAAAATCTGTCACAGTCGGGACTCGACCTTAGGATATCGAAGCACTGCAGTGACGTAGGTTGATGCCCTGAGCCACCACTACCGGTACGAAGATGGCGGAGGTTACACTACGAGGAGCAGAGGGAAAGGTGGTTTTCAACTCCTCCACCCCCACGCCGGTGGAGGTGGCCCAGTGCATTAACTGATGTCACTGCAGTGCCTCTGTCCGGGAGGTGCCAGGTTCGAGTTCCGACGGTTGCTGGATTTTCGACACTAATCAGATGGCTAGTTGTTGTTTGGAGGAGAATTCTGGCGGCCGGCTGCTCTGATCGGTAGTTTCCCGTGGTTTCTCCGATCAACTCCACGTGAATGCCGGAGCAGAACCCTAACAAACTGGCCACTGACCGCGCGCGATCTTCCTTGTCCTATCTTCTCCCGTTTAACACACACTTTCAGTAACATGCACTATACTACCACACATGCCGGAAGACCGGTCGGGAGCTTAGAGCTTGTCCCGGCTGGGGCGGTGCCTCTCTGGTGGGAGAGTCCTGGTAAGGGGGAAACCCCACTAGCCGACGGTAGGTCGGCACCGGATCTCGCCATCCAGCGGGGGAAGCTCACCACCATCTCCCGAGGAGAAAAACATGCACGGGACTAATGACCTCAGTAGCTGACGCGCCCGGAATCACTAACAACCAACCCCCACTATTCATCCCCACTCCATCCTCCGCCGCCCCCTTTGCAGGTCGCGAGGGCTGGGGGCGGGGCCCGAACGTCGCGACAGCCGGCGGCAGCAGGCGGCGGAGAGTTGCGCACAGTTTGACGTCACCCATTCAAATCCGCCGCTGTATGTAATTATCATCGTCGCCGTGGCAAACACGGGGCATGACACGGCAAACAGGGCGGAGGAAGGGGGCGGAGGAAGGGGCGAGGAGGAGTGCGCGCAAACACGAAATTAATGAAGGAAAGAAGCACACGCGCAGCGCTTTGGGAGTTCGCCGCCTCCGAACTGAGATTACGTCGCGAAAGCAGGGGCAAAGGCGGCGATTTCGAGGGAAGGTAAATAATGTCGAGTAAACAAGGCGGTTTCTTGTGCAAACGAGGCCGAAGGAGTAACGTCCTCCCCGGGGAACGCCTCAGGCTGCACCGCTCCCCCCCCCCCCGCCCCCGCCTGCAGTGTCACAGAAGTTTGTTTTTCAACGTCAGCCAACAGTTAATTTATACTCTCGATATTTGTTTAGCTTGACGCCCGAAAATTAAAAACGTCAGTGCTAAAAGTAATTATTTTCCAATTACGCTTTGTACAAGATACGTTTACAAGTCTCTTTAATCGGAAACACCCCTGTTTTTCGATAGCGACAAAGAGACTTTTAGCGGGGTATCGTATTGCGAAATATCAGAGACCGTGGGAGGTTTCAGGCCAAACAACTGACTACATGATGAATCGCAATTCTCGATTCGTAACAGTACTTTCAAAAGGGTTCACTGTGAGAGGTTTAACTGACGTCAAAAGGTTGCAAGTTAGAGGAAAAATAATTAGCGTTGTGAATATGTTTAAAAATAGTGAACAAATCTACTCAGAAATATACTTGGTATCAACTATAATTTCCAGTGCTTTTCTATATTTAAAAAAAAGAAATTGTTCCTTTAAACACATGTCAAGCGTATCAAATATTACAAAGCGAACATACTGATGTACAAATTAATCGCTTTATGAGCAGCGATTTCCTGATTAAATTTGCTGAAAATACAGCATATGTTAAACAAAAATGCATCTATCTCTGAGTAAATTCAGTTATCGTTATCATTAAACGAGAGATTACTCGAAATATATTTACTCTGTAATGCTGCCCTGTGATTAGAACGCATCTTCTTTGTCTTTTAACCAATACCGTATAGTGTATAGAATGTATGTCAAATTTTCAAAAAAAATATTCAAAGCATGTGTACAGAACGTATCCGGTAGTAACCAGATATGATATAGAATGGAACATCTGGTAGTAACCAAATCTAACGTACACTTTAAATTTATTGGGAATAGTAGTCATCAACGGATTATTACGATAGTAATTAAGGTTCGCATTCTAAACAGGAAGCCTATCATCATCCTGAGGTCTCTAAAGCGAAATCTATTCGCAAGCAGCCGCACGCATTTGGGTCAAGCCTCTCAAAAATGGAATTCCGGGTAAATCCCTCGGCACGCGGAGCGGCGTGGGTGTCAGCCGTGGGCGAGCAGCAGCTGCCAGAGGGCGCAAAGGGCGCTCAGGTAATCTGGCCCTCTTCCAGGCCACGTGCAGAGTTGCCTTATTTATGCCTCGGGATAAGCTCCGGCTCGCGGTTAGTTATTAAGGGATTTTCAGAGCCGTGTTTAACCCAAGCGATTAGCTCCGACTTTTATTTACGCGGCGTGGAATCTGCGGAGCGGCTACCGCCTCCCACGCCGCTCCAGCCACGCGCGCTGCCACAGGCGCTCGCCCGAAACCGCCCACCCGGCCTCGTAACCCGCCCCCTCCAGCCGCCCCCGCCGCACATTGGGGCAAGGTCCCGAGAAGCTGGCCAAAAGTCGAAAAAAAAAATAGTTAGGGAATTTTAAGTAAGAAGTTCAGCTGAAGCAGGAATCCTATGCCCTTAAAATGTCTAGAAAATGAAAATTTCAATGCCATCTTATCATCCCCATGTTTCCAAGAAAAAGTATTACAATTTTGTAAAAATATCGATATTTTCTCAAAATTGTAATTATAATTCTGTACTAGTTCCTCATGACCTTTGTAGTTTAGGCGACTTAAAATAAAAATAACGAAAATCATAATAATAATAATAATAATAATAATAATAATAATAATAATAATAATAATAATAATAATAATAATAAATAAAGTAAGCAATTTGGTAGACTAGTTCCCAGAGTGTTTAATTCCACGGTTATAAAATATCTCAGGCGTCACACTGACGCTGTGTATCATTGTAAACTTAACCATTGCGTGTGGTCCTGCTACACAGCATAAAGATCGTAAATCAGTTGTTACTTTGAACAAGTATGAATGTTTTCAGTTTTGAGCAATTTTTATCATTCAAAATGGACGAAAATCGTGATGGTGAGTACAATGTTTACATGTATTACAAATACTTTAAAAACATGTAAAATGGCGTAATTAATAATTAATATTGAAACAAAATGATACAATTAATTTGTTGTTTTCCCTTATTAAAGTCGAAAACAATTATGAGTTCCTCAGCGAAAGTTATAACAAACTCTCAACTATTTCCCTTGTTGAAATGTCAAAAGAAATCTGCTATTCTGCATTTCGTGCAGCCCAATAATTCTAATGATTGAAACATTGTTAGAAGTTTTTTTAATTTTTGATCCGCGTGTTCGATCCACCATTTTATTTTTTGCAATATTTCTTTTAGAATTGGAATCAGCAAATCTATAAAATACTGTTTACAAATTTTATGAAAATTGAAAAATATATAGACCTTTTTTAAAATTATTAATCCGCCATACTGGATCCGTCATTTTGCTTTTTTGTAATTTTGACATTTTAATCGTAATCAGCGTGCCTAAAAACCATTGTAAACAAAGTTTCATTAAATTTGGATAACGTTTTCATATTTTGGCCAGTTTTTCAGGATCAATGTGCGTTGTGTCCCGCCCCTCCAGCATCCACACGGCTTTCGCCGCATCCCACCACCCTGTCCCCACTGACCCTGTCACGCGTACGCCAACTGCCCACGCTGGCCTATCCGCGTCCCCACTCTCCCACATTTCTATCCCGACCTTCTCCCACGCAGAACCGCCTCTGAGCGACCTCTGCGCCACCCGACACTCTTCGGCAAAAACATTCAAAACATTTTTTTTGCCATGGTAAATCCGAGTATTTTTTATCACTCTGCCAGAAATTGATAAATATGTCAGCGATTACTAGTAAAATATCTTCAAATGCCCCGTGTAGGAAAACATTCGAATGGCTTTGAGGGAAAATGCATAAATTCCAATGCTTCCAATGAAAGTATTCCAAAACTGTGGATCAACAAAAATGTAACTTTCGGATTTAAAAATATGTTTTTACAACCACTTTTTCTCATCTCGTGGTTTAAAATGTGCGAGTTTTTTACTAAACACTATTGCATGATAAACTTGTAATAATGAAAATAATATATACCAAAAATACGCAAATTTCCAATAATCACATTGAGTTTTCTGACACTGAGAACTGAGATGACTTCAGTTGAAGTGTGGTTATGTCTTGTATGTTGTAATGTTTATTATATATTAACGTAGAAAAGGAGCCGAATTGTAAAATTAACTTTAATACGATGACATGTAATGATTGTCTGCCAGTGGATAAATAAGCAATGTTTAATTTCTTAACAAGGTACAATGTAACGAAATACGAGAAACAAATTTCAAATTCATCAATATTCTTTTATATGCCACTTCCTCCTTATCCTCACCCTTCTTCAATATTTCCAGTCCAAAAGTTTGGCAACTCCAGAAGCACACAATTCCAACAGCCCTTCCACGACACATTTATAGCGTGCAGGGTACGTTAAGAACTACACCAACATGGATCCCACACACCCATGAATATTTTACGCTCCTTTCTTCCAACTCACGTTGGTTCGGGGAAAGAACATAAAACAAGCAATGGACATAAAAACTAATGAAAACGGGAAAAAAGTTGCCTTTAAAGCGCGCAGATGTTGAGAGCAGGGAAGACGAAGGAAGGCGAACAAAGCCGGCGACGCGTGTAAAACTCCATCTATTTCTTGTCAGGGCGGCGGCAGATGCGCGCTCCATCCGGGAGGTCTTCCGGCGGTGGGCGCCCGAGACGCGAGCAGCCCGCGCTTCAGACCCGGTGGAAAGATTCCTTCACGTTTAATCTAAATAATATTTCAGAAAAAAGGAGCACTATGTCATGTAGGATGAGATACAAATGGATGTATACAGCCGACTCCGGTTATAGTGAACTTCTGTGGACTAACATTTTTGGTACACTATATCCGAGGTTCACTATATCCGATGATGTGATGGTCCGAGGTTCACTATATCCGGTGATGCAGGATGAGATACAAATGGATATATAGAGTCGACTCCGGTTATAGTGAACTTCTGGGGACTAACATTTATGGTACAATATATCCGAGGTTCACTATATCCGATGATGTGATGGTCCGAGGTTCACTATATCCGGTGATGCAGGATGAGATACAAATGGATATATGGAGTCGTCTCCGGTTATAGTGAACTTCTGGGGACTAACATTTTTGGTACACTATATCCGAGGTTCACTATATCCGATGATGTTGAAATTAATTATAATTACTCCATAATTATTGATTTTATTAATATAGAGATGCAACAAAATACATAAACAGCAAGAACTGAAAATTTCAAAATCTTTATTTGTCCGAATATTTATTTGAACGAATGATAGCAACATCACACATTCAGCCAATCGCAGTCAGAGAATCGTGGGGAGGTAGCGGTGAACGGCACAGCCAATCACCGATTTTCTCGCTCAATGTCAAATACCCAAGATCTCACAAGAAGTTGTTTCACAAAATTAAGTTTGATTCTCTTATAAATTTATAATGCAGCTATACAAAACAAATATCGTATCCAACTCGTTTATAATGTTGCTTTATTGCATTCGTGAAAATTGGAAAACTCACCCCTTACGTCCCACGTTTTCAAAACATGTACTCATGCATTAAAGCTGAACATAAAAAACTAATTTCATGAACTACTGCTTCGTTCTGATTTACTGATTTTTCCGTTTATTATTGGTATATTTCCTCTTTATGAATCACACGTCTTTCTTTGTCTCAGTGCTGTTGAGAGAATCTCACAAATGAGCGTCGGGTGGCATGTAGAGATTGAAAAAGATCGATTGTTACTCTAGTGGTTGCTTTCATATGTTTTTGTCTCTCTCATGAAAATTGAAAATTATACAGTTAACTAACGTAATAAAATAATAAACCTACATCTTTATGAGTTAGATATAGATATAACTATTCACATAGTTCAAAATAAAATACAGTCATTACCTCATTGCTTGTATCAGCAAACTTTTATTATTTCTCTTTCAAGTCCTACTTTTCCTGGAAGTCTGCAGGTTTCAGATCATTTTTCTCTATCTTTCTCAATTTTTGGAAATAATTATCCCGCTCTTTTTTCTCAGCTTCCGGTCTGCGTTTCCCTCTGATCTGATGAAAAATATGTATTTTTGTCTCTTTTTGTTGTTTCCTTGACCAAACCCATCTCACCGAGAGAGGTGGCTCAGTGCATCAGCAGATGCCACTGCAGTGCATCTGACCGGGCAGGTCCTAGGTTCGAGTCCCGACAGTGGGAGGATTTTCGACACTAGCTGTATAGCTAGGTCGAGTTAAGTCGCTGTCTGGAGGAGAAGTCCAGCGGCCACCTGCTCTGATCGGTATTTTTCCGTAGTTTCTCTGATCGATTCTAGGTGAATGCCAAAGCTCTGGGGTTTTACCTTCCTCTTCCTTGTCCTATCCTCATCCCTTCCTTACACACACTTACACGTGCCCTACTCTCACATGTCAGGAGACCGGTCGGGAGCTTAAAGCTTGTCCCGGCTGGGAGATGCCTCGTTTGGGAGGTCTCCGCTAGCCGACGTAGGTCGGTGCCAGATCTCACCATCTAGCGAGGGAAAATAACCCCCGTTACCCCACAATAAAACATTAACTACACTTACGGGAATAAATACCCTAGTTATTGACGCGCGCTGTATCACTAATTATCGATCAATCTCCTATCCTAATTTCCCAACCTTTCTCTCCCGTTTGTTGCTGGTGCCTTTTTCCTCCCATCCTTCCCACTTGGAATCCGCGCGCCGGATACCGCCCACTCGCACGCCCCTCCGCGGCCCGCCTGCCCCCGCCATGACCCAGATCCCCTACGGCCCCTACCTCGGGGCGCGCGCGCCCGGAGCCTGTCATTTGTTTCCGCTCGCCTCAAACGGCGCGTAACATTTTCATTCGCCGCTGCGCTGCGCTGCGCCGCCCCGCGCCGCTTCAGAGCGCAGGCGCACAGCGCGGGTTTATGTAGCCGTCACTCCGCACTTTGTAATTACGGCAAACCTATCGCGCCAATTTGCTCGTAAAGTAATTTTAGAAAACGGGCGGCGCGGCGCGGCGCGCGGAGACAATCGAATCGGCGACGCGGCTCGCTGGCGCGGCTCGCGGGGCCGGGCGCAGGTGCGGGGCGTGCCAGTCGTTGGTTGCTTGGTTGGTTCGCGATTCCGGGCGCGTCAATGGCTCAGGTCGTTGTACCGTAAATTTAGTGCAAGATGGCGCTGATCTTTCCCCGCTGGATAGCGAGATCCGGCGCCGACGTACCGTCGGGTAGTGGGGTTCCCCCTAACCAGGACTTTCCCACCAGCGGGGCACCGCCCTAGCCGGAACAAGCTCTAAGCTCCCGACCGGTCTCCCGGAATATGTGGTAGTGTAGTGCATGTTAGTGTAAGTGTGTGTGTAAGGGATGAGGATAGGACAAGGAAGAGGAAGGACAGATCGCGCACGATCCGTGGCCCGTTTTTTAGGGTACTGCTCCGGCATTCGCCTGGTGTTGATGGGATAAACCACGGAAAACTACCGATCAGAGCAGCCGGCCGCTAGAATTCTCCTCCAGACAGCGACTGAATTCGACCTAGCTATACAGTCGAAAATCCTACCGCCGTCAGGACTCGAACCTAGAACCTCCAGGTTAGAGAGCTTCAGATTCACATCAGTTGATGCACTGAGCTACCGCTCCTGGTGAAGAATTTAAAATTAAAATTTTGAGGAACTGGAAGATCATGAGGTGTATTTGGAGCAGGTTGTGGCATAGAGTTATTATTTCTAATAGAGTGAGAATAGGAAAACGTGGAGGACCTTCTGCGTTGGAATGCCTTTTAGATTCCAATACAGCAATTTGATCTGAGACCAAGTGATCACCGGTGCAAT
Source organism: Teleogryllus occipitalis (assembly GCA_011170035.1). Taxonomy (NCBI): domain Eukaryota; kingdom Metazoa; phylum Arthropoda; class Insecta; order Orthoptera; family Gryllidae; genus Teleogryllus; species Teleogryllus occipitalis. Next base: position 32,916 of record BLKR01015850.1, on the reverse strand, counting down.
TGATAAATTTAGGAGGCTTGCTTACTAAGTTGCAGTTTCCTGTTTCATGATTATTTCCGCAAAATAAATATTTAAATGTATTACAATAGTTTTTTTTTGTTCTTGACAACGTTTGTTACTAAAGCACTATGTTTTCTACGAAGTTCCACTGAGACTATTGACTTGAACAATTTGGTATTATAAATAGTTTTTCGAGTTCTGTTGAGTCTTTGAATTCTATCGCAGAGAGCGGCATTGCGGTTTTGTCTTATCGAAGCAGACGTATAACCTTCAGAATGTTAATTTCGTGAGCTGTAAGTACCTCGCCTATTTTACTTTCGGAATAGTTAGGATATTATGTATGATTGTACTTTCATCTTATTATTTGGATCACTAAAGGCGAGATACTGATAGGATAGGCACAAAAAAAGTGTTGTTTTATGCGATTGAAAAAGTTGGAAGGTGATGGTGCCATTCTGTCTTCAGATTCAGATTCAGCGCGTCGAAATACTTAGAGAAACTTTGGTCAAGTCTTTGGGTCTGGGAACATTTTCTGTGTGCATGTGTAGTTATAATTTAATAAATTTATTATCTTCCTGTAATCATCCGGAAGTGATAAACAATCAAATTTGAGAGTTATTGAATAGAGTTGTGACGTTATCACTAATAGCTTTGTGAATTTCATTGATCAGTTTTTTGTAATTGCCTACTTCGTGAATGAAAATGGGGGGAGGTTTCTGTATGAACTGCGTTTCATTAGTAATCATTCCTTCCACTGATTCACTGCTGTCGATTCCATGAAGGGTTTACGCGTACTTACAGTTGGAGAACATGCCTGTATTATTACGCTATGTGGTCATCTTTTAGCGTCACCTTGGGAGATACATCGTTTGTGAGGATCGACACGAGAGCTCGCAGGCTTCAAAGAAATTCCTTCTTGGATGTTTTGAACTGTGGAGGCGTCGCTGGAGACAGGAGAAAGGCCGTTCTTCATGAAGCGGTAGAGCTGTAGCCCTGCCAAAGGCAAAACCCCTAACTGACCTCTGGGCATGCTGACACTCGATGTTCACTCGGGAAACAAACTCGTGCGAGTAATTGCACAAAACTCCACAAACTCCAGGAGCGCTAGATAGCATTGTAGACCGATCCGCACTCGGCGGTGGTTTGCGACGAAATCACATAATTCAACTGGAAACGTCATTTAGTGATAACTAAATTTGGATTTGAATAATTATTGTAGCTATGATATAGCTGTGGTAACCCCCCAACCAGAAGCGGACTTTGGGTTACTCTCCGTTAGTAGAGGGGAGCCGCTACTCCCCTTCCCCTTCACGGAGCGGGGAGGGGGGGGGGTTAAATCCCGAGCCCAGCCGCGGAGCGCCCTTTGCTTGATTAGACACGACCTGCATGCTGCTCGCCACGTGCCACAGTCCGCGGCATAACCGGCTCCCGAGTGGACGAGCGAACGAGGACGGATCCTGTCCGTAGGTGTGGGCACCGCAGGCTCTGTGACCTTCGGTGGCCTGTCCCGCAGCCAGCCACTTCGCTGCCAACGGTGGGCAAGTTATCGCCGCACCGGGCGAGAGTGGCAAGGTTGGCTGACCCTGGAGGCCGTCGACCTGCGCAGTCGGCGCCACTATCATCAACCAGAGACACCCGTACGGCAAGACGCCGTCCTAACTAATTTCGTATTTACTAATTTTTTTTTCGTGAACTTTTACTGTATATGCTGGTGCAAAATTAAAGCAACTTAAAAAACATCTGTGTGCACATCTAACCCTGGATCCTGCAAATACAACAATAGCCCTTAGTTTTACATGAAGCTTTGAAATGCGGCTCTCATTGGCTTCATGTGCCCTCCCTTGGCACAGCCCTCCGCGCGATGAAATACTGACCGCGCTCAATCGTGACCGCCGTCGTGACCGGAACGTTATCAATCTACATTGCTATACTTGGGTTTCTGTAACCTAGCTGATGACAGCTGACCATCGGTTACGGTTTCGTCCAATCGGGAGCTTAAACGTCATCACAATGTCGTCTCCGTGATGACGTTTTAGATGGCAGTAGGCGCAGCGTAAAAAATTGCGGAGCTCAGGTTGCTGGGCTGGTTGTTAGTGATTCCGGGCGCGACAACTACGGATGCCATTAATCCCGTAAGTGTATTCCATGCTTTTTCATCGGGAGGTGACGGTTCATCGGAAGGTTTCCCCCCCCCCACGTTGGTGATATCCGGCGCCGACCTACCACCGGCTAGCGGGGGTTTCCCCAACCAGGAATCTCCCACAGGCAGGGGACTGCCCCAACCGGGACAAGCTGGAAGCTCCCGACCGGTCTCCCGCCATGTGTTAGTGAAGTGCATGTAAGTGTAGGTAAGAGGCGAGAATAATACAAGGAAGAGGTAGGAAACATTGCGCGCGGTCCGTGGGCCGTTTGGTAGGGTACTGCTCCGGCATTCGCCTGGTGTTGATCGGAGAATCCACGGAAAAGTACCGATCAGAGCTGCCGGCCGCTAGAATTATCCTCCAGACAGCGACTGAATTCGACCTAGCTGAAAAGCTAGTGTCAAAAATCCTGCCGCCGTCAGGACTCGAACCAAGGATCTCTCGGTCAGAGGCGCTGCAGTGACATCAGTTGATGCACTGAGCCACTACTCCCGGCGCGCGGAACTGAGGATTATGAGTTCGAGTCCACTCAGGCATGACTGTTATCACAGGGCTTGTGGCATAACTTCTCATTCCCCCACGTATCCCATTTAATCATCATCAAATTCTTAATCCTCTATCATTATTCACTCCGCACAATCATTCTATAGATCATTCGGTAGTCGCAATAGCTAGAGAGCAAAAGCCACTGATCTATTGTATAGGCTCTCTCACAATAAAATGGGAAGATAAAATGTTTATCTAGTCAATCCATGCCGTGCATTAGTTTTAAATCTAAATCAATATGCGGAGAATCCTTAACAACCAGAAATCCTTAATGACAGTTCTACGCAAGTCGTTCGCTGTTTCTGGTTATCCATTGCGTTAGCAAAAGCAGCGTGGCCAATACTTTCAAATTTTTTTCCGTAACTCCCAATGCTCGACGGCAGCAAATTTTTTCATAACAGATATAAGTCGTGAAAGTATGTCAATAGAAAAAAATCAGGCCACATTTCGACCTGCAGCTGATGAAAGATTCAGTGCATTACTATTTACGACACAGCTGACGCCATGTCAGAGCAAGCCTCTAATTAAAATCTTGCCAGGCATTAAATATTTGATATTCCTATCTTAAGTTAGGAAACAGTATTACTTTCTTGATATTCTTGGTTTGTAAAGAACTATTGTACTGTGTGTGTACTATACTATAATTTGCATTATTCGACAAGACTATTTTGTTAAATATTTAATTTACTGTAGTGTTATTCGAGAATATTTTATTTGTTGTTCTTGGGCAGTGGACGTGTTACGTTTTGGAAAACAATTTCGTGTGGTTTTCTTCAGAAGCATTTTTGCTGGTTCAGGCTACTTTTGAATATTAAATATCTCACTCGCGTTTTGTGATCGGCCACATGGATATCATAAATGGTGTTTATAAAAAGTAGAAGGAATCCGCTGCTCCGGAATCCGGAAAGTATCTACCAGAGACATTTCACCCGCAGTCAGTCACATTTTGAAGAAGAAACTTGGACCAACTATCGGAAGCCAACGGAATGCAGTCCGCCTCCACGTCCTATAAAAGAGCGAAATTCCACCTCTCTCAAGAGCAACTTTTACATTTTGCTGATAGTTGTGAAAACATGTCTTATGATATTTATATTCCCATCCATATTTCTTACGATTCTCGTTTTCTATTTCTGGACGATCCTTACTTTCATTTCAGAGCCCACTCTACTTTCATTTAAGTGCGAAGAGCTTCATTAAAAGTTATCGAACCATTCTTAAAAATATAAATAAAAAAAATTGCATATTGCTGGTAATTTCTGTATTTTAGAATTTTTAAGTAGCTATTTGAAACAAATTTATTAACAATATATATTCCAATGAAACTGAGGTAGTACCTTTCAATTTAACCAAAAAATAAAACTAAATTGGTTATGTCCAATAGCATACAGAATAAAGCGACCCCAATACATTTATATATTTCTCGGCTACGTCAAATTTTGTGTGAACATTTAAAAATATTTTACGCATATTGTCAGCTGTTATTTATGTACAATTTATATTTGATATACCACCAAATGGACCAATTTATGACTGTAATCGCCATTAATAACTCCATTGAGTTGTTAATAATAAGTAATTTTGTCAATTTGATGACTGGTAGCAATGAAATTATGAATAATTCAAAACGAAATTTTCTTGGTTTCTTCAGTCAAATTTCAGAAATTTCACCGCGTCAAGACTTAAGATGTATTGCTTGATATATAGAAAGCAAATTCACAGACGGTCAGACGACCGGAAGGACGTTTTGTAATTCATTTTTCAGTATCAAAGACCCACAAAACGGGGATTCTGGATGCACCACGTGTTAGAGGATTTTTTCTAAATTTAGTAACTGAGTTTATCCACGTTTTTGTTATTGGGGCCAGCAGTGAGAGTTTTTCTGCGGAAAATTCGATGTGCTTTCGCGCACCATTACTAATATTTCTCTATGCTCCGTATATACGTATGTATACAAGAAAGCAGAAATCAACAGAAAAAAGTCGTGTCTTAAAGAACGCTTTCAGTTTTCGGCCTCCAGCCGCAGTTTTACCGTGGCTAGTGAGCAGTGGCAGTGTTTTAAACAGTTTGTGTTGTTTTTGCCAAATTTTGTTTGTGCTTATTATAAGGGTAATTTCATCATCGGCCAGTGTGTCGGATAGGCCACTGAGAGGACAAGCTGAAATAGTTTCTGATAAGGTTGCCTCGTGTCGACATCGCAAAGTACCATTGCACCGAAAATTTTATAAAGGTAGTTTCCCATGTAAACAGGGAGGTCTCAAGCACAGGAATGTTCTCTTTGGATTTCTCCTATCGGTGAAGCTATCTGAGAAAGTGCCACCACTGTGATTGTCAACGGATAAAATCTAAAAATAGCATGCCAGGTGGTGTTCTTCCTTATTTACATATTTACGATGACCACCGCTTACGCAGTAGATAGAAATTGATGTAATGCTGCGAGAAAAAGCGAGAACATAAAAAACTCTTATTGCCGGGTCCTGATAACGTGGATAAATACAACATGGCGTGTAAAAAGTGGATCAATTCAAAATGGCTAAATTTAGAAGAAAAAAATCTCTAACACGTGGGAAATCCAGAATTCATGTTTTGTGGGTCCATGATGCAAAACAATTGGGTGAGAAAACCAGGTCTGTCAATCAAGAAGTGTGTGCTTCTTCGTTCTGTTTATTTTCGTATTTGAAGTTCTGGCATGATTGTATAACTATGATTTTGTTTCTAACACTATTTATTTAAAAAAAATGACATGAGTAATAATGTTCTAATTCGGATAATAAAGTAGTAATAGTTTTGTTTTTTACTATTCATTTCGTTTTGTTGGTTTGTGACCGTTCGTTCTCTCTATTATCGTGGTTGAACTGGCATGGTTGGATATTTATGATTCAGTATTTAATAATATTTATTTTGTGCACACAACAATAACACATTTCTCTTTGGAGTAATAAATTTGTATTGAATGTGTATTTAGTTATCTAATAAGTAAGAGTTGTGTGTGCCCGATCATCTCTATTATTTAATACTCTAATTTCGTGCAAATACATTGCATAACTATGGAGTTTTAAAATTATTTATTTATTGAACAGCAATATATTTCTGTTTAGAGTAATAAATTAATATTCAATGTGTACTTAATTATGTCCGTGGTTTTATTGGATTGTGCTCATTGTTCCTCTCTACCATCGAATTTGAGATTCTGTTATGATTGGACAACTATGATTCAGTTTTTAACAATATTTATTTAATACACGGCTATATTAAAACATTTCTCATTGGGGTAATAAATTATTATTGATTGGATATTTAACTATCTAACAGGTTTTAGCTGTTTGGGCCCGTTCGTACTCTCTAATTTAATACTTGACTTTCGCGCATGGTTGCAAAATAATGCCATTTTAACAATATTTATTTCATAAACTACAGAAACACATGTCTATTTAGAGTAATAAATTAGTATCAAATATGTGTTTAATTATGCCCTTGGTTTTATTAAATTGTGCTTGTTGGTTCGGTGTTTTATCGAATTTGAAGATCTGGTATGGTTGGACACCTGTGATACAGTTTTAATAATATTTATTTAATACACAACGTTAATTTTTTACTTTGAGGTAATAAATTAGTATTAAATACATATTTAATTATCTAATAAGTTTTAGTACGCAGTTCCCGTTCATACTTTCTAATTTAATACTCAAAAATCGTGCATGGTTGCATAACTGTGAAGTTTTTAAGATTATTTATTTTATATATGGCAAGCGTAATTAATTTCAGTTTAGAGTAATAAATTAGTATCAAATATGGATTTAATTATGTCCTAGGTTTTATTTGATTGTGCTCGTTCTCTCTATTATCAAATTTGAAGATCTGGCATGTTATGACAACAATGATTCAGTTTTTAACAATGTTTATTTAATACACAGTTTCGTTAATAAATTTCTCTTAGGGGTAATAAATGAGTATTAAATGAATATTTAATTATTTAATAGGTTTCAGTTGTTTGTACTCTTTCATACTCTCTAACTTAACACTCGAATGTCGTGCGTGGTTGCATAACTTTCTTTTTTTAACAGTATTTATTTCATAAACGGCCAGTTATAAATTTCATTTTTGCGTAATAAATAAGTAATAAATGAGTACTATAGTTCGTATTAGTTTGATTCGATTGTGCCCATTTTTTTTAAATTTGCTTGTGTCAGCTTGATAGTTACGCCAGCACAACCATATTTATTTCATAAACGGCAAAAGTAATACATTTTATTTTTAGGTAATAAATTAGTAATAAATGAGTATTAATATTCCATTTGGTTCGATGTGATTGTGATATAGTGGTTGTGACAGCTTGACACACCGTGAAGAGTTAAACTTCTTATAAGGATAATGCCCGTGACAGTTCGCTCAGTGAGAGGGGGGGCGGTGAGCAGCGTGGGCGACGGATTGCGAAGGCGTAGCCGATGCAGGGCGGCCAACCTTCGCATGGCGAGACCGCTCACAACTCTCCACAACAACGGCGCGGCGCCAGCTTAGGCTAAGACTTGCGCCAAGTTGGAGGACGCCCTAATCCGCGTAATGCGCTTCATTATATCTGATCGAGTTATTAAGTGCCAGTGTATTAATGAAGTTGGTGGGCGCCCACGCGCCGCTTCGCGCGTGATGCAGCGCGCCGTGTTGTGCCGTCGCGGGGCAAGATGGCGTGCGGCTGCCAATTGGAAGGTTAAGCTACGCCCGTTGATTAATAAAGTCAACTGATGTGACTGCAGCGCCTCTGACCGGGAGGTCCTCGGCACGAGTCCTGACAGTGGCAGGATTTTCGACACTAGCTTTTCAGCTAGGTCGAATTCAGTCGCTGTTTGGAGGAGAATTCTAACGGCCAGCTGCTCTGATCGGTAGTTTTCCGTGGTTTTTCCGATCAACACCAGGCGAATGCCGGAGCAGTACCCTACGAAACGGGCCACGGACCGCGCGCGATCTGTCTTTCCTCTTTCTTCTCCTGTCCTCTCCCCTCACACACACACACACACACACACACACACACACACACACACACACACACACACACACACACACACACACACACACACTAAAATGCACTACACTACCACATATTCCGGGTGACCGGTCGTGAGCTTAGAGCTTGCCCCGGCTGGGGCAGTGCCCTGCTGGTGGAAGAGTCCTGGTTAAGGGGAAACCCTATTAGCCGACGGTAGGTCGGCGCCGGATCTCGCCATTCAGCGGGGAAAGATCACCGCCATCTCCCGAGAAAAACATGCACTGCACGTACGGGACTAACCAAAGCAGTTGACCCGCCCGGAAAGACGAAAAATGAATTAATCAAAGTGACATAACTCAAAAATCTTCATTTTTTGAGTTGTGACTATGACACAGTTGCAGAAAGGATACTCGAACAATCAGCAAATGTGTGGTTCTATAACTTCATAGTATGGCCGGTAGTGTGCGATTTTGTGGTCACCTGTAGTGGATGGGTATATGACTGATCAAGGCACTAAAAGTAACATAACTAAAACACGATGTCAGTTCTTTGGGGTTAATGCTGGAAACAACTAAAACACCATTTAATCCTGTTTTTTTATCCGTTCTCCTCAAGACAGAAATAATTGTTTGTCTTAATAATATTTCATTATTATCATAAAGGGTTTTCGGGATTTACGGAAAACCTGACATTTTGAATTGTGACACTTTTGTAGCAAGTATGCGGTTTGAGGTTGACGGAATATTGAAAAGATATTAGGGAAAACTACGTCCGTCTGCCAACGTTTTGGAATATTTTATTCCACCAGCGTTTTTTTTTAATTTATTTATTTATGCTTTTTAACAGCATGGTCATGAAGCGACCACTGTGATTTTTTGCATTGAGGTAACTGTAAGAGGAACACGTAAGGTCAACACGGAAAATCACAAACATCCGTGCCCGGGGCGGGTTACGAACCCGCGACCCTCCGAGCCGAGGCAGCCACGGCCCTTCAAGCCTTAGCGACCTGGGTGATCCGTAGTGGCCATGTTTATCAATATAGTTCCACAACATTAATAGTTTGTAGTTAAGAGATGTAACACTTATGTATTAAATTAAATTTTTCCTTTTTTTTCACTTTTACTAAATAGTTGCACTCCGCGACACATAACCATTGCTAGTTGGTAACGACAAAAACTCTGAAGAAACAATATTTTTACAGTTTTAAAAATTGGCTGGCAACAGAGGAAAATGGTATTAGGTACAATGAATAATGATATGTTCCAATGAATACTTGATTCAAAGAAAAAAGAATATAAGCACATACAAATAGGAAAATGAGAGAAATAAAATAGTCAGAAAAGAAATGAAAGTATCTACGTATACAAAAATTATTTTTATGCAGGGAAAGCGTAATCATGTTGGGTTTGTAAAAGAAAAAAGAAAGCTTGAAAACGAAAAACGAGCGTCAGGAAGGAAGGTTCAGAGGGGAAAAAAATGACACGCGGAACAGACGAAAGGGAGCATGGCTTTGCAGGCCGAAGGGGATGGTAGGGGACTTCAGAGCGTGGTAGAAAGAAGAATGGAAACTACAGAAGAAATAAGTAAAACTACAGAAAAATAAATAGCACTCTTTCCAAATTGGGAAAAAGGAGGAAAACCAAGGAAGCATACTAGAAGAGGTATTAGAGGGCCTGTAAAGTGTGTGAAGTATGGTTTCTCGCTGGAGGTCGGAAAAGTGAGAGGATCAACGGAACAAAAAGAGTTTCTGAAAAACATTAGTAAATATGGAATAGAATATTTGCACCTTAAATTAATTTAGGATTGCAGAAATAAAGAGCATTTAAAGGCGATACATAGTAAAGTAAATAAGACAAACAGGAACGGAATAAGATGATAATCAAAGCATGTCATATGATCAACGCTAAACAACAGAAATAAGAGCTTTAATTCTACCAAAGGAAGCGAAAATGTTCAAGATGATTGGATATTAATGAGATAGCGAATGTTAAAATAAATTGTATAAACCGGAATGTACTGAAGAAATGAGAGGTAGGTAAGTCCGAAGGGTCAGCCATGTCTGCAAGAAAAACTAAAGCAACAAAAATAACGGAGAGTCCTGTGGCAATGCAGTCGAGAGTGTTCGGATTGAGTAAAGAGCGGCGATGAATGCAGTTTAATATTCAAACAGCAACGTAGCAGCGACAGACACGGGAATCGCCAGATTGAATCCGCGATCGTGTTTCTCTACCATTTTCCCAAATCATTCTATTTCACTTTTGGCTACCTGAGAGGGCATAGCCCGAGGTGTTTCGGGAACGGGAAGGAGAAAACGATTACGTTGTTTTCAAGGAAATTTCTTGAGGAAAGGTCACAAGGAGAAAAGTGATTTAAAGTTCCAACATTTCGGTTTCTATTCTGCCTTAATCAGGGCTAATAAACCCGAAGATAAAAACCAAGACTTCTCTCATGCTGCCAACTAGGTATCAATAAGATTATGGTTACATGTTGTACATAGCATATAGAGAGTCTTGGTTTTCATTTTCAGTTTTTTTTTAATCTTTGATGAAGGCTGAATAAAAGCCGAAACGTAGGCACATTAAATCATTCTTCTTGTGACCTAAACGCATGAAATTTTTTTTTCAATTAATTAATGAGGTTAAGAAATTAAGCATGTATTAAGTTGTTTTCATTCTGATAAACGTGAACAGACATTCTCGCGCCAGTCGAGAGAAAACCTCGAAGACAGGTGAACATGGCAGAAATTTCAGGGCTGTGCATGTAATCTAACTAAAATAAAATTATTTCAATTCCTCATGTTTTAAGAGACGGCCATGTGTCATGGATTGTATATACCTGAAATAAATACATATCGCCGCAACCCCTTCTAAATATGCCTTCCTGAAATAGCACAAATAAATAAACACGTACGTAATTATTGACCCATGGGTTGCGAAGCACCATTCTAACAAATTTCTCTGAAGTCGTGGGTACGCGAATCAACCCTATACAAGGAATAGAAAATAATAATATTACTGCTTTGTGAAGAGGCATGAATTCAAATTATTCGTATTTTGCTGGGATAATACCGTCGGAAATAATAACTCATAAGTTTTCTAATTAAAATCAAATAACTTCATTCTGAATTTATTCTATACTTTCTTTGTTTTTTTCTGAAATGGCGAGAATCTTCTCGCTACTTGTACTAATTTAACAAATAACAACAGACAAAATACATGTAAAACCCTTTTCACAATATCCTAACAATAATATTTACAATTAATTTTCTTTGCTTTCACCAATCGAAAATTTCATCATTAAGCAAGTGCACTTTGTCAATTTAATAAAACACAATTAATTTAATCCTCAATAAATTTATGCATAGCCATGTTCTCTCAATACCTTAAAATAAAATGATATTCTTTGCCTTGATATAATCGAAATAATAGAATAATAAATGTTTGTTACACTTCCCTTTGCTGTAGTTCTGTGCCCTATCAATCTCCACCATCCACATTCTAATCCACACTAATTGTAAACAGGAACATTTTCCGCTGCATTTCAACGTTCGAATTCCAACACACTTCCATCGTCCGCGGCTTAACCACCGATCCTCCTCGTAACTCTGCTCGACTGCGTGTGAAGAAGTTATATCTTCTGACCACGTTGTTTTTCTAAAACAAAGGACGACTTGTTCATTACGATGTTCTCTCGTTTTTCTACTTTTACTTACTATTCGCTCAATAAACCTCGCGGTATTGTCACAATTTCCACAAAATGTTCCCAATTAATTATATTGTCCGTGGTTTATTTTAAAAATACTGGTTTTCCTTTTATTTAATAAATAAATACAGTTCTGTTTGTCAACTTTTTATAACATCTGACGGTCTTCTCACAGTGTATAATATTTCTTATTACGAATTCTATTTCCTATTGAACAGAACAACTTGGCAACATATGACATAGTCTATTTTAATTTTCGTTTCCGATAATGTGATTAATTGCGATTTATTACATTTCACCAATGTACTACCTTCATTTGTTTGTCCATACCTCCGCTTTACAAATCAAGCGTCTTTTACTAATTAAAAAATAAACATTGGATGCGTCTTAATTGCCCGTCACACATGGTTCCCTATTCTTCTTTTAAGCACCTCGCGGATACGTATAAATCACTTTCAATATAAATTAGAAATATTCGATACAGTTAAATTGCAAAAATATAAGATTTCCTTACTCTATCTTACTACAACAATACTACAATGAAACAAAGTGAACAACATTGAAATGAGATTTTCCTCTTTCTCTTCCATGTTCATCAAACATGAAAACAAATGCGCGATCTTCAAAGCATTGACACCTAGGCAAACTGTTCCATGTACTCCCACGGAAATCCGAATGAGATTCAAACGAACTATACCTTTTGGGGACGGTAGGTGAAAGACTTGAAAAGTTTACCGCGGGAGGCAAAAATTATACATCCACAGACACCAGGCAAGGGGAATTGCCCGACTGCATCCCTTACCCGTGCTTCCCAGCGTATCCCCTTTCACTTTTCGTTTCCTGGGATGGTATAACTGGAATCCCTCCCATTTTGTTCGTCCGGTATTTGGGAAGGGGTAACGATGTTAGGTAAGTTTGTATTCATGAGTAGAGTACATACATATTCTTGTACGAGTTCAGATAAAACGTCGATCACACGTGAACATGGCAGAATCTTCAGAATTGTGGATGTACAGTCAGCGAGGTAAGAAGACGCTCGTGATAGGTGGTTTTTAGTGTCCACAAACTTTTAAGCGGTGGGTTTAAAGTTGGCAGTGCTCTGAGAGGACGTGCAAATGATGTTTGAAAACAGACAGAAGAGGAGAAATTATAATCGATCAATGTGATTCCAAGCAGACCACGGGAAACATAGAAATCAATACTTCTACTAAAGAGGAAAACAGATCGGGATGGAGTCGGGCTTTTTGAGGAGGTAGGTAAACGGTTTAGGAAAACTTGACCGCTGGATGCAGTCGGTATACGCACAGGCAGAACCAACCCCACCATCACAACCCATAAAATACTTGGGTCTTCATCTGGACATAAAATTAACCTGGAAAATCCGCATAGATATCAAACTTAAACAAGCAAGAAATAAATTATTCCAACTCCGGCCACTAATCAACACACACAAATCTCTCTCATACACAAACAGTACAACAATATACAAAACTATAATCAGACCACTACTGCTTTATACATGCTCAATATGGACAAACGCAGCCCCCAGAAATATCAATAAAATTCAAGAAATGCAGAAAAAAAATTTAAAATTAATCACAAATGTCCCATGGTTCATAAGTAATAAACAATTTCATTCAGAATTAAACATCAATACAATAATAAACCAACTAGCACATATATCACACAACTTCTACCAAACCCTAACAGACATACCACCAACAGCTAATTACAAACTACCGAAAAATCCAACCTACATCCGAAACAAAATAGATTTCCGTTTGAAGCCTTCCTCAAAATTTTAGCCAACCATGATTCATAACCCCGAGGTTCTCCCGTAGAGTGTGCTCTTCTATGTATAGATTAAGTTAGCTTATAATTTTAGCTAGAATAAGTATGAAAAACATCTGTAATGTGACTGTACTGAACGATGTAATCCATCTAAAATTAATAAATGTGTTAAATGAAAAAAGGCAGGACCAAGGAGACGGTGCCTGTGACGGCCGAGAGGAGGGGTTCCACAGGGATGGGCGCGGCGGCGGGGAGAGACGCGGCGTCGCGGGGGCGGGGCGGGGCGGGGCGGGGCGGGGCGGCAAAGGCCGACGCTCCGGGGGCTTAGGCACCGCCGTCCGTCCGTCAACGGCGCCGTGACGCGAGTCGTCGCCGGGGCAACGTTAAGACGGATCGCGCTGCCTGTCAGCCTGCTCAAACAGCGCGAGAAGAACAAATTGCATCTTCGCTCTTAGCTAAATCTTTCCGGGTAATTGCTTTGCTTTGTGCGGCCCAGGTTCAAATTACAGAACGGCTTCTTCTCGTCGGTTTGTACCCGCTTCTAAATGAAGATAGCTCGAGTAGGACGCGTCTTTGAACTTTTACCACCTTGGTTTAAACCCGTGATTCAATACCTCCACAAACAAATTTATTTCTTACTTTGCAACAGGATTAAATTAATTAACTGGATTCAAATAATCTGAATTTTCAAGATTTTGTAAATCTGGAAAAGACAATTAATTTTATCAAATGAATTGTAATACTATGTAACCTTCATACCAGATATCTCGAGAATATTTGACATTATAATTATATAATGTCATCTAATATCATCATATAATGGACATCTCCCTAGAAAAATTTGGGGTAAGCATTGAAAGTAGGATATCGTATTTCATCAACATTAATGTCTTTATCCTAATCGAACACGTCTTTATCCATATTAACACGTCTTTATCCTAATCAAATGTAAAGCATTGATGTAGATAAGCGAGTTTCGGAGAGTGTGTATGATCGAGATTGGAAGGGAAATAATATTCCGGACATTGAACAACAGAACAATTGACTGGAAATAACCTTCGTGAAGAACAAACTGTATCTAGAAAATAAAATTTTAATATTTTATTCAAAAGTTGAGTCTGCAAGAGAAACGCGTCGACAAATTGAATGTCATATTAATGACGATTATGGGGCAAGAAAGTAAAAAGTGACTCTTATGATTCTATGAATATCCAATGTCAAAATTTGTTAAAATAATGTTAGAAAAAATAGTACATTATGAAACGATGATGTAATGATGGGTATTAAACGTTTACATTGAATCGTTTCGTATCAGTGGACATACAGGATTCAACCAAGACCACTTAGCGTACAGCTACGCTACCTCCCGCAGGTTGTTTGGTTTACCAGGCCACCTACGAGAGAGTACAAAAGTTGCGGCAATAATTCCGAGGTCACCATTTTCGCTTTTTCTCGAATTTCTGGAGATGCTAACTTCTCCTCTAATTCATTAGACATTTCAAACTAAAGTATTGGCCGGTTTTTAAGGAGAAAAACAAGGCAGCAACATATAACACAAAATAAGTTGCGTTCTAATCTTAACGTCAGTCAAATGTTCCCTCTATCAATATCACTGCGCTAGTCAAATAGGATCAAAATGAAATTACGATCCAATTTATTTTAAGTAATATTCCACACATATTCCATAAAAAGTACTGATAATAAAATAAATCAAAACTGGCAAACATATAATAATATTAAATGCAATTTTAATGTCCACAATCTATCGAAACATTTATTATAACAATTCTCAATCATTAATGAAGTGTCAATGCTTGGTTTGCAAACTTCTCTGTGATTGATCAAGAACCTGAATCATTATGAAACCTGTATCGTAATGAGTATTATTAAGTAACGGGTTGCAGCCATCAAATGATAGAATTATACAATGGAAGTAGAAAAATAAATAAAAAGTGCCGTGTTAGCTCTGTATTCTTTTTAGATCAGAATAACGAAGATTTAATTGAGAACGGATGTAAGAAAATCAGATTCCGAAGTGAAAGTATGTCTCTCCTATAATAATAAACATTAATAATAATAATAATAATAATAATAATAATAATAAATTTAATATCATATTTCCAGTTTATTAAAGTAGGCATAGAACTCGCAGGAAACGCGATACAAGATACGCGATAGGAATGTCCAACCACGATATTGCTGCGAACAGTTTAAAGATAGTTGAAATGTAAATAGTGGATAGTAAATTTTTTATTTCAATTTCAAATAGGTTACGTTAGATTTAGAAACGTTATAGTATTATTTATTAATGTTAGGATACGCGATTTGGAAATTATGTTAGAGTCAAATAACAACTCAGTAATATATCGGAAGTGATTACACAAGAGAAGATTTCCTTGAGAACTTCAGGATTCTTACAGGCCGAGATTTCGAAACATCGACGCAGTATGGAAACTTTAAGATCAAAACATAAGATATGTGACAACGAAAACCAATTTTTGATCAGAAAGATATCGATAATGTCGTGAAGATTTGGAAGGACATTGTGAGCATTTGGTATCACACGCTTGAAGATCCCTAATTAATTTTGTTTGTGTTGTATATTACAATGAAGTGATAATTAAAGTCAGAATTTGTTGGCGATGTGACTCTACCCAGCGGTAAGATTGGGGTCAATGAGTGATGGGAGGACGCACATGTAAGACAATTTCTTGTAAGTCAGGCTCACTCCGTCGTGGATGTCACATAGGCTGCACCAATTTCATTGCATTCCAAAATGTATTTTGATCAGTTTTGAACATTTTCTTCATAATTTACCAGATTCAATTAACATGCCGTTTAAGAAAAAATATTTCCGTTTATTGTAAAAAAGTATATATTTTAGTTAGCGAACGTTTTAATTAACTTTAATTTTTTAAATTTAATTTGTGAGTATATTAATCTTTCAATTCAAAACGCAATAAAAGGAATTATTTCCATAAATGTTAAAAAATTTTAAAAAAATAATTATCAGCGTTAGAGAAACACTAAACCAACGCCCCCTATCCCCATGTATTGTAACGCTGCCTCAAAACCTGTCCTCTTCCTCTTTAGCGTTACGTAATTTATGGACCATTTCCAAAGCAAAAAGGGCGACAAGAACAATCAATTTCCAAAATTATTTAATAAATTTTACATGAATGTGCGTTGTTTATTCATATACTTATAGGCTTCGTCAGTTCTTCTAAATTATAATTCTGCTTACAATTTTAAAAAAAGGAGACAACAATTTTCAGAAAATATGAGTTGATTTCTGACCCGCATACCAGTCGAAACGCAATTAACGTCTCAGTCATCACAGCGCACTCACGAATCCCAAGCGAGCTAATTTAGACTGTCTCGTAAGTTAACGAACATTCGTTTCATGCGGTCTCCATCTCAGACTCGCAGAGTCGGATGAAGTGCCGGCGCGAGAAACGCCCCCGGTCCACAGCATCCTTCCGCGCCGGCGGCAGGCAAAAGCGCAAAGGAAGCGAAAGAACTGAACTAAAAGTCCAAGGGGCCGGGGCAGTATGCGAGCTCGCCTACCCACCTCTTCCTGCTGCTTTGTTAGCACGAGTTACCGTCTCTGCCATGTCACCCGCGAGCCGCAGTCTCTGTAATTAGTACGAGTCTTAACCAGTGTTAATTAAGTCCTCGCCAATTTGCTGCCCCGAGCCATTTCGTCGCTCGGTACTTGAGATCGGTAAGCACTTCCCTGCCGCAACGGGCCTTCAACCTACAGGATGATCAGAAATGTTCTCGGAATTTCAGAACTTATGCCGTGATGAAGTTTATAAATTTTAACATAACTGGGTTATTAAAGAACATTTAAAAATAAGTGTTATATCGAAAACGAAGTCATTTCAATTTATATAAAAGAATGCACCATTAAAAAAGCATGCTTAAAGTAAATATTTACATTTATTTAATCAAATGATATTTCCTGAAACGTTAACCTATGTTTCAGAAAATAAGGGCACGAAAGTACATTATTAAATGCTTTAATTTTTCAAAATTACACGCACATAAAGTTTTGTAACAGATTTTACATTGTTAATATTTACATTATATGTGTATATTATATTTAAGTCAATTGTAAATACAGACTATTCCAATGATCTCTGGTGATATTTTTCGCTGAAAATGAACTAAAAATTTTGTTAAAACCTGTGCGTGTTTGATAATTACACAAGTCTCTATATAAATATTACCCGGAAAACTAAACCATTGCGTTAAATGAGAAAATATCTAAATTAATTTTACATTCTGTGATGGGTTAGTTAACTCTGAGAAATCTGTTTATTAGTGTGTGAGCTGATGCAAATTTAGCTTAAAGCTAAAGAAACTTTCGATTATTATTGCTGCCAAGAAGGCATGTGCATGCTATTCGACTAAATAGATTCAGCATTGCTAAGTACATTATTGATTGTGTATGAAACAAAACGGTACATTTTACTTACAAATTCGGTTATTGAAGATTATATGAAAGTAGACATGGCGGGTTTCCCATCAAGCAGTTTGGTGGAGAAATTTGCACACGATATTTAAAATATTAAATGTAAGTAATTTGCGATATAACAGGTACAGATAATAGAAAGCCTTACTTCGTTGTAGCACCGCTTTCAGTTTTGATGCGAGTGATAAGAAGATACACGCAGTGTTGTATAAAAAAGTGCAATATTGTAAAAATTGCCACTTTACCTTAAAGATCGGAAGCTGGGAAAATGTTATATCAGTGCCTCTGTCTCTAGCCTCCGTCCCTACATTTGCTTTGTCACAAATATATAGGGTCAGTAAGCGGGTATAAAGCTATAGCTATAATATATAGCTATAGCTATAGCTATATATAGCTATAGCTATAGCTATATATAGCTATAGCTATAGCTATATATAGCTATAGCTATAGCTATAGCAATATATAGCTATAGCTATAGCTATAATTATAGCTATATAGCTATAATATATAGGGTCAGTAAGCAAAAATAATAGGGTCAGTAAGCGGGTAAAACTTATCTTTCAAATGAAAAGTGCTAAAAACCGTAAAGTTATTTAGTTTTAGTTGCGATAGCAGACAGTAGAATCAGCCACCTAGGTGATATAACACCGTAATAGTCATACCGGGTGCCTCTGAACCTTGCTACGCTACTAACCATGAATAATCTACTAGACATTATTGATTTTTCTTTCCTAGAGCTTTTATCCAGCCGGTTGCCCTTTACGTCCCGAAGGGACGCATGTTCGACCATACCCTAGACAAACACTTGCGGGCTCCTCTGATCTGGGGTCAGCAGTACGCGAGGCCCTCCGCGACAACACACACACAAAGTCAAGGGACAAACATCCATGCCCAAGGCGGGACTCGAACCCGCGACCCTTCGGACCGAAGCGCTGAGTCGGTACTCACTCTTAGCCGCCTCGGCCATCCAGGTCGGCACATTACTAATACCTTTGAAATAAAGAGTACCTAGTATATTGTTACATTGCTTCAAAGAGACTACAATATCCAAATTATGCATTTCACAACACAAAGACGAGGAAAAGTTTCAAATGTCGTGCATAAATTTACTCATTTATTATTACAGAAACAATTTATAGATTTTTATAATTTTTCTTTGATTTAGATGTTTTTTACGTGGTAGCAATTACTCTTGGGAAAACCATTGCTTTTCTGTTTGTTCATCAGTATTCTTTAGAGCGCGCTTCTTTGCCGCGAAGAAAATTCTTCCTTTAGGCAACGACTTTGCTGTAAATGAAGAGAAATCAGTTGTCACATTATAAACAACTTCTCAGAGCATTCACCTAAATTATCCTTTTCAAGAATTTATCTTCGTGTTCGTATCCCCAGTGCAAAAAGGACTCACCTGAAAAACGTGGAAGAGATTTATCGAGGTTCGGTCTATCCGATACTCCCAAATCCGCTTATGGTAGCGGGGAACATCGGTAAAAAGCAAATCCTGAATAACGACGTAACTCAGAATCTCTTTGAAGGAATGTGGTCTAAAAATAGAATGAAACAGTATTTTTGACGCATACAAATCTGCAACATACTCCCGCATCTGTAAACATCATCAATATTTACAGTAAAACTTTTTTGATGAATTGACTGCCATACATTGAGTTATATCATATGCAAAATACGTGTAGCCATTTTTTACTTCCATGGAAAGCTACTTGCAATGGGTTCCATTCTCCGCACTACAGTTTCGAACTAAAACGTGAATTACTATGCATCTGTAACACCTAATCTCTTGGGGACGAAATAACTGTATTTCCAGAACTCACTTCATCAGAACAAAACATCTTAATTTTTACTGACATTCTGGCATCGTATCATTTAGTCATTAACTAATTAAGTTACATAATGAGTGTATAATACAATCTCTAATAAGTGTAATACTTGTTTTACATTTGCTAATATTTCACAGAATAATCATTGCTTATTAAATTAATGTAACTCGACATCTTGCCAAAATTAATTATTAAAGCTTATAACGATTAACTAATTAGAGAAAAACTGAATCACATTTAGAAGTAATTTGATACGGACTGGACTAATAATTGTTAAAAAAGTATTTTATCGCTATCACTGACGAAATTTCACTCATACGCGTACCCGTACTTTTCCATTTGTGTCCCTATATTTCGTAGAGTGTTTCGTCTACACCAAGGATTTTCAAACAGTGCATTGCGGCTCCCTGGAGCGACGCGGCCATGCGGTAGGGGCGTCGTGGTCATTTATCAAAAATGATCTTCAGATTTGATTTACTTTAATCTTTTTATAATTTAAGTATTTTGTAGTATCATGCTACATGATATTTGTAAAGTATATGATTTATTTTACTAATTAATTGTGCGTTAATTGAACCTGGCAAGATTTTACTAATAGATTTTTATATCACTTACTCATTTCTGTTCAATATTTAGTAGGCCTATATTAACTCTTATATTTGAAACTTATTGTTACCAGGAGAACTGGGGGAAGTTTCGCTTAGGTCAAGGGAGCCGTGGGCGAAAAGAGGTTGAAAACCTCTGATCTACACGTATATTAATATAGAACACATAATTTTGTTTAGATAAAAATGTCTTTCCACACTACCACTTTTGTGATATTTTATTTCAATGATTGGCTGTAGCAACCCTGGGAACCGACGGTAGGTCGGCGCCGGATCTGGCCATCCAGCGGGGGAAGACAACCGCCACTTCCCGAGCAAAACACGAACTACACTTACGGGATTAATGATTATAGTAGTTGACGCGCCTAGAATGACTAGAAATCAATCAACAAATCAATCGAAACGTATTGAGAAGCATGAAAGATTATAAACGTATCTAATAGTACAGTGGGTTCCAAAACAACTGCTATGACTCCGGCGCCCTGCCCGACCTCTTCCTGGATAACTGGCTTTACAGTACAAACACTAAATTTTAGTAACATCTTAAAATTAATAGAATGAACGCTTATCTGACGCCATTTGTTTTTTTCTTCCTTTTGATTGTGCGAGTTGCAACGGATCTATCGAATGCAATTGAAAGTCGCTAGCGCGAGCAAGCGTGTGTGATAGTGCGTTTATAGTTAGCGAAGCGAATATAGCGATCTTTTTAGTTCAAAGATTGAGTGATTTAAAAGGAGAGATTGCCTATAAATACTGCAAGTGTACAGCAGTCGTCTGACACATGTGTACTTTTATAAAGAAAATGTTAAGTGATTATAATGGAATGCGATGCATTTCGTTTTAATTAAAGGTGGATAGCAAACATCCCTACAATAGTCCACTATAACGTATATGTAACAGATCTTGGTAAATGTAAAACATTTGAATTACATTTATAGAAATGTGTTTATCTCTGTGTTCAGAGAATGGTCATTGCATTATTCCCTAATTTGTAAACCTTCCTCATTTATCACAGAAAATAAGTACTGGACGACATGAAACAATATTTTTAGTGTTTTCAATTTTCCGTATAATGCGTAAGTAGTTCTTTTCTGCTGTAATTTTGCTATAACTTTTCCTTTCAGGGGTTGTGAACGAAAGGGTTCAACAAGTTCCCCGTAGAGAGAATTTATTCCTCTCCGTATTGTACTTAGCAGTGATTTAATAGAGACATATTTTGTATTTGTATTAATGGGTATTTTGTTCTCATATTCTTAATGTCGTAGCGCAGCAGAAGAAAATTTTTTGAACATAATGCAACTTATTTTCCCAGCTAACAATTACATAAACACATAAGTTGTGTTATAAATGCATTTTAATTTTATTATTGCACAAAACAGTAGGTTGGAAATATCTGCCATTCTCTGCTCGAAAATCTCTGCTTCAAACTCATACTTCTAATAAATGTGTTCTTCCGGCAAAGCAAAACATTACGGAAACAAAACATAAATATTTGTGTTAATTTTATATAAGTTAATTTTATAAAAATAAGCATTTTTGGATTTTTATCAATAAAACTATCTTAGATATTAAATTTTAAATACCAAACAACCAACAACCTGACACACAATATGGCTCAGGGACGCAAGATTCCTCAATTGTTCCGATAACTCCCGAAATGGTCTACACTCAACAGTAGCCATATAGGAGAGAGGGGAAACTTCTAGTATCCAAATAATGCTCTTTAATATCAAATAACAGAGGAAAAGAAATCATCATTTATGAAGGCAACAGTGTGTGTTTCTATGATAAGTAAGCAAATGCACTGATTCATTATGAAAGTATTACATTCCAAATAATAAACCCCTCATTAAAATTGTTCTCGCACTGGTTGCTCCACGCTACCCGTCTTACGATCCACCCAATTTGAATACTGTCAATACTGTTGTGTTGTCTTTTAAGCCTGAATGATTGTGCTCTCCCAGGCAACGGAACCCCAGCAGCCCACGCGGCAGCCCGCCATGTCCCAGTGGTCCAGCGCACAAATGACAGACTGTCCCTGCGGGGCCGCACCGCTCCCACCACACTCGCTATCCCCACCGCCACCCCCACCAACACAGCCGACGCCGCCTACACCGACGCCGCCTCTGACGTCACCGCCGCCGCCGCGCCGCGCCGCCCATGACGTCCACATCGCCACATCAACACAGCCAACTTACCACTCATTGCGAACATCTCCAATCCCGCCGCTATGACCACAACTCGCACTTCTAACCGAATCACCCCTGCCATCACCATTCCCTCCACGCCTTTCACCTCAGCCCTTCTCATCAACATCGCCATGTCTATCAAGCCCCTCATGTCTTCCCTACCTCCACCGACAACCCTGTCGGCCCGCCTTCTCTACCCCCCCATCTATATAGAACTCCCATCTATATCACCCCCACAATCCCTATCACCAGCACCCTATCAAGCGGGTCATCCCTATCAGTCTCCCACTCCCATCGCCCGCGAAAAGCCCACGTCCACGGCCGCGGCCGCATGCCGCCCATCGACCGCAAGCGCGCTGGCCCGCAAGCCCAAGGCGCCGCCGGCCCCGCCGCCGCGCCGCGCCGCGCCGCGCGTCCACCTGCCGGCGCCGGCGCCGCCGCAGCGCCAGGGGTCTGTCGCAATTACCGACGCTGTTAATCTGCGGCGGGCGACGCGTAATTGGCTGTCAGGCGCGACGCGATGCGCCGCGACGCGTCGTGGCGCCGCGCGATATTAAAACGTTGATGGATTGTGTCGCCGCGCCGGCCCCCTCGCTCCAGCCCCCGCCCCGCCCCGCCCCGCCCCGCCCCGCCCCACACCGTCTCTCCCCCCCACGCCCCGTCATGCCCCGCCACGACCCGCCCCGCCAGACCCGCCCCGCCACGACCCGCCCCGCCACGACCTGCCCCGCCACGACCCACCACGACCCGCCCCGCCACGACCCCCCGCCACGACCCGCCCCGCCACGACCCGCTGCGGCCCGTTCCGCTCCACCCTGCCCTGTCACGAACCTCACCGCCACGGCCCGCCGCACCCCGTCTCGTCGCGCCTCGTCCCGGCCCGCCCCACCACGTGCTGCCCCACCACGTGCCGCCCCGTCAAGACCCGCCCCGCGTCCGCACGCAGCCCTCCGCGCCCTCGGGTTCCTTCTCGGCGCCCGCGGCCGCCGCCCCGCGACACCCCTCCCCGGCCCGCGCTACCCCTGCCCGCCCCACGCCGCGCCGGCAAAATGGCAGCCGTTGCTGCCCGATTTATTCTGCCCGTCTCACAACATCAGAATCAGCCATCGATTTTCAACGCTCTGCCGCTGAGAAAGAAATCTGAGTTCAATCTCCCTGTGGCCTTTTCAAAAGCTCTGGCTCGCTGGACATTGGAGGTGGAATGAATGAAGCGATCGTTGACAAGTAATTGGCAAATGAAGAATCAGTGTGAAATGTCCTGCCCTATTATATTTTGACACACAAATACTATTTTGATTGTACTCATACTTTGGTGTCATAGACATCATGATGTTAAATACGTCATGGTGTACGTAAATAACAAAGTTGCTTTTATTATTTCATATAAATAGATCTTAATACATACAATATTTTTACCACAAGTACTTACAGACCATGCAGAGCCACTGTCGTAAAGCTTACAAATATCATATTTATGTTGTTACTTTCCAATTAATAAACAAATTGATTGGAAATAAACAAACTTGAAAATGTTCTTTGATTCAGGCGTGAGTGACACAAGACTTGGGTTAAAGTGCAAATATTTGAAAAGAACGAGTTCGTTCTTTTGACTACATTTGTAGTTTTTATTATAAGAGTGAATTTACAATAATTAATTAATTTTAGTCCAAGAACAATAAACATTACACCCGTACGCGGCACAACAGTTTCATTTCACTAAAAATGTTTGAAAGCAAGTAATATTGTGTTTAGTTCGTTGAGAAGAAAGTTTCAAAAGAGAAGTAAAGACATTAACTTGTTTTAGTGTTTGTTCTTAATATTTGTCAAGTTTCAAACCATACAACGTTTATCATATTTTTCGTTTCTAGCGGGCAAATAAACAGATTTTGAAATAGTCGTACGAAAAATTCAGATGTACAGAATTTTTATCACAACTGAAAGTGGACCGTTACGTTTGCAATCAAAGGAAAGAAATCCGCACAGAAACGAAAGCTCCTCACGCAAAGTCCCTTATCGAATTTCGAGTTGGCCAACCGAGCACAATCGACGCGCTGGGTAATCGTGTCCGCCGCGCTCACATAGTAGGTCAAGCCGATGCAATCGAGGTCCAGCTGTCAGTCCCATGGATTGCGTTCTCATCTGTCGGGATCTATTTACACGAAGCTCGCAGCTGATGTCTAGGCCCCTCGCTAGCACCGCATCGGCTCGGATCGCGTCCGGGGAACGGGGGGCGGGGCGGGGCGGGGCGGGGCCCCCGGGCGAGAACCCCCTTTCGGACCCTCGCGGCAGCCTGGACTTCGCCCGCGATTTAATTTCGCGATTCGGGAGGATTTACGCAACAAAAGTACACAGCGCACGGACGGATTTCCAGCAAAAGTGATTGATACCCGTATTCTTCTCTCGTCTGAGTAGAATAATGAAAAATATTGTTTGAAATTAAATCCGGCCGGTGCCGCCCATCGATCAACTCCCCGTTCGAAGGCGGGCGATGGCGCACGGGCCGGGCGTCGTAATAAAATTACCACGCGCACGCGTGTTTATAAATCTATTGTGCGACGCGCGGCAAACTGAGTTACGCGGCGGCCGTCCGGCAGCGCTGAGACCGCGGGGGGGGCTCTGTTCAAAACACGGCGCGGCACTCATTGGGTAGTTATTAAGGTGTGAAATGAATGATACAATTTCGAAATAATATGTCAGAACTTTCATTTTATTTTTATTTATTACCTTGTTTCCTAATCGAGTATTTTCTCCGAGCTCTAATCGAATAGAAAGAAAAGTGGACTCTAAAATCTACAAAAACAATATGTTTGATTTGGGGGGGGGAATATTTTCCTGAGTAGTTATTTCAATGTAAAAGTGACTGCTTTGGAAAAGCGTTTGACAATTATTCTTATTTAATTTCTTTATTTTTCTTCGTTTCAATCATCAAATCTAACCCATGTAAGGTATCATAGAACTTACCATTATCGCAGCCCAGAAGAAATAGAATAATATCTCAAAGCAATAAGGGAACTGTACCACACTTTTCATCTCTTAGATCGAATATCTTTTGAAATAAATGTTTCATTTATCCAAATTCTATTCCGTTAATGATTGTCATTTTATTTGTTTTTACGGTTCATTATAAACCGGTTGATTATGACAATTCTATTGAGTTTAGGTAAGTAAATAATTTTAGGTAATAGGTTGATCTAAACTTGATAAAATACTCGTCAGATAGAAATGGAAGTCAAGAAAATTGACAGGTGTGTTAATTATAAATGGCATGTTAAAGTTACTTAGTAATGTTTCTAATATAATTACGTCACGTTAGAAAGGTTGACTATTTTACAATTTGAATTCGTTTTTAATTAAATTATATGCTGCACTCTATAAACTATTAGGAAAATATAGTATAAAACCGTTCCATTCATCCCGATTCTTTCCCGATTTCCTATCAAACTCGTCCTCTCTCGCTTTCACTCCTGTCATCCATGTGAAAATCTTCATCCAAATTGCGTGCGTATTTTTCATTGAATGACTTCCTTTATTAGGTACTATTGTAATATAAATTCTGAAAGTGGTCAGGCGGAAGAGCAGGCTAAATGGCCTGAGCCTCGCCACCAATAAAGACATTTGTTTATTTTTATTTATTTAAAACAAAAAAACATACTTTTCAGAGAAAACGGATTTAGCAATTTTAAAATAGTAATACTCCCCGTCTCGTGAACTGAAGAGCCGACTTCAAATTAAAACAGAAACGAGGTTTGAACTCAACTCTGTAACTCAACTGTATTGTATTTTTGGCTCATTCCTGAAGCAGAAGTCTAAATTGTACTTTGTTTTCTGCATATTCCTAAGGGTCAGCATGGCGACCTTCAGCTGGCACCTTTTTCGGAAGTTCCGACAACACATTCCCGCTAAAAACAAAAAAGCGAAGAATTTAACATGCTGAATAGCGTGCACGACTCTAGTGAATGGACTCCCCACGCGCGCAGACACACTGAATATGGATGAACAAGGAAACGCCGACTGCTCCACAGAGAAGCCATTCTCCATGGTTCGCGTTTGCCACTCGCGCATGTACTTCAAGATAAAGCACGAGCAATCTCGACTTGAATATACCGAAAATTTTGCGATT
The DNA here is from genome assembly GCA_011170035.1 of Teleogryllus occipitalis. Classification (NCBI taxonomy): domain Eukaryota; kingdom Metazoa; phylum Arthropoda; class Insecta; order Orthoptera; family Gryllidae; genus Teleogryllus; species Teleogryllus occipitalis. Next base: position 6,535 of record BLKR01015850.1, on the reverse strand, counting down.
TTCTCCCTCGACTGAGTCAATCTCGTACCAAAATATTTGGATGAAAATTGTGGAATGTTAAATATTGCAAATGGATAGGTTTATCTTACATCGTTTAGGAAAATAGAGTGGACAAGGTGTTAAAGTAAAGTCATATCTCCTTTAAAGTAGAGTTATGTGATATTTGTTTGACTGCTGATAAGTATTATAATGTTTTATTTACAGCGTGTTATTTGATATGCTCTCTGCCAATCGAAGTGAGTCGTTATTTCGTTCATAGAAGATTTAGTTTAATTTAAAAACTAAAACCTTTTGAGATCCTATTCATAGCGTAATTAATGCATTTAAATCACAAATTAACGTTTTTCACTGCATTATATACTCGTATGTCATTTGCAATGCTCACGAAAGGTGTATATTACATTGAGAATGCAAATCCGGCCTATTTGTTCAAATCGTTCTTCCTCCGTTATTTAGCCAACACATATGTAATATATCAGAAATAAGTTTTGAATAAAAAACATATAAAGGAATATATTGTAACTGAACGAGTAAGCACATACGAATACCAAAACCAAAGATATTAAAATGAAAAACTAACAACTGCATCATAAACTAGACTTTATTTGAAGTTGTAATTCTACGGGATATATTTTCAAGGTCATGCTTTACATTTCTAAATGTGGAGCAACCCGAATATGCACAAATGTGGCCTGAAAACTAGATTAAACTTTTATAACAACTTTCAAACAAAAATAAATTAATTTTAAATACCAATGTCTCTTCATTTATGTTTAATTCAGAAGCTTTCATTCTGCAACTAGAAGACTGAGTTTAACACTTCAAAACAAAATTCGATACTAGTTTTATTATCTCGTTAAAACATAATTTCATGGGTTTGTGAATTAAAACATTCATTTGAATCAATTTGTTTTTTTCTATTCCTACCAATCCACCAAAAGTTTTCTATTTATTTTAACACCTCGTCAAGTCACGTTGACGTACGAAGACAATAAACGCACGAAGGGACAGATCCGATAAAAGGCGTCGCCGTCAAAGTGCACATGCAGTCAGTCACGAAGTTGACAATCAAATGCCGCACGGCAATCGCGCGGGAAGGGTGTCTCGGAGCAGAGGAAGAAGGAGAAAAGGAAAATGAAGGAAGGAAGGAAGGAAAAGGGCAGAGGGTGATGACCTGAGGTCTCAGGGAGAATGGTTGAAGGCAAAGGGCCAAAGGTATTGGGCTGGGCGCGAAGGGATGTTGTGGGAGTGCTGAAGGTCTAGGGGGACGGAGGGGGACGGCTAAGAGAAGAGAGCTAAAGACCAAGTGCTGAAGGAGAAGAGGAGGTGGAGGGGAGAGGGCTAGAGAGCTCAGATCTGAGAACCAAGGGCTGAGAGCCGAGGACGGTGGCCTGGATGTGGACAGCTGACGGCAGAACACTGAAGGCGGCAGAGAGAAGCGGGTGAATGGGTGGGAGGACTGGGTGGGTGTTGGGGCGGGCGAGCGGGGCCGAAGAGAGAGAGAGAGAGAGAGAGAGAGAGAGAGAGAGAGAGAGAGAGAGATGAGGGCGACGGGCGATGGGTTGGGCGATGACAAAGGGCGATGCGTTGTCGCATGGAGCATCTCCCCAGAGAGCCCCGCCCCCCCGCTGTTCCTCGCAGCTCAACCAAGCGCTGCCCAGCACCGTCTCGCGCGAGCGGCCACAGCCCTCGCCGCGCCCAGGCTGCTCCTCTTGCTGCAGCGAGCCACGCCGCGCAACGCACCCGAATCGCTCCTAGGCGGCCTCCCGTTACAGACAAATCAATACGTAAAAATCGTTACTAAAACACTAATTGACTGATTGATTACCCAGGCACTCAAGAAAAGGTTGTCACACCCATAGACATCACAATGCTTCTCCAAGTATTTCAACGCGCTGAATCCGAATTCAAAGCCCGAATTGTGCGTCCACCTCCATTTTTTTATTCGCAAAAAAGTGGAAGATGGCGCAATGTGGCTTCAAATTCGGATTCAGCGCGTCGGTATACATTAGGAAACATGTGTCAACTCTGGGACTAACACCAACCCCCGAAATCAAAAAATACAATTTCATTGTCGAATTTTTTCGATTAAAACAAATTGGCGAGTGGTGGAGAAATTCTGGCTTCATATTCGGATTCAGCGCGTCAAAATACATAGAGAAATCTGTTTCAAGCCTTTGGGTCTGACAACTATTTATTGTGTGCCTGTGTTAGTGATTCCGGGAGTGTCAACTACTAAGGTCATTAGTCCTGAAAGTGTTTTTCCTCGGAAAGTGGCTGTTATCTTCCGCCAGGGGATGGTGAAATCCGGCGCCGACCTACCGTCGGCTAGCGGAGGTTTTCTCAACCAGGTATCTCTCACCAGCGAAGCACTGCTCCAGTCAAGACAAGCCCTAAACTTCCAACCTGTCTCCCGGCACGTGTGGTAGTGTAGGGCATATGTGTGTCTAAATAAAGGGTAAGATTGGACAAGGAAGAGAAAGGAAAGATAGGAAAGATCGCGCGCGGTCCGTGGCCCCTTTTGTTAGTGTACTGCTCCAGCATTCGCCTGGTACGGATCTGAGAAAGAATAAGATTTTTGTGAGGTGAATTTTTTCAACATCTATAATAATTCAATAATTGTGTTATGTAGTGCACAACTGGATAACAATAATGTGTGGTGGTTAGTTATTATTCAATTTAACAGTAAGGAGTAACATAAAATATACATATTGGAAAAAAAAGGGAGTGTGCCTTATGATTAGGAAGAGAATGAATGTTCCAACAGAATATGAAAATCATCCCTTATTTGGAAGAATAAAACTGAACGTAAACAGAAATCGACTAAAAACCACATCCTATTTGTTAGATGCTTTCTCATTTAACCATAAACTTACTATTCAATGTCTCTTCCTGGGGATTTTTTCAACTTCAGAGGAAGTCGATTCGGGTTATTCGCGCCGGATGCCCACTATGTCCCTCCTGGGGACGCATATTAACCTCCACACTAGACACACTTGCGAGCTCCTCGGTCTGTGGTCAGCACACTCACGAGGCCTGCCGCGACAACACACATACATGAAAGACAAGGCACAAACAACCATGCCCGCGGCGAGACTCGAACCCGCGCACCCTTCAGACCGACGCGCTGAGTCGACATACAGTCTAACTACCTCGACCATCCAAGTCGGCAAACTTTTAATTAAATAATCTTTGTTATTGGAAATGCGTAATCGTCAGTCACAGATTCTTTACTGCGATTTATCCAGAGCTACGTATGACAGGTCATCAGCTGTTACAGTGTCATCCAATCTGATAGTTGAACGCCACCATAGTGACGTCACTTTAGTGACGTGTAAGGCCCCGATTGGACGGCACCGTAGCAGCTGATGACCTGCCAGACGCAGCTCTGAATAAATCGCAGTATATGCGGACCGCGGTCTGTTGATGTCATTGTTGGTTGGACCCACTGCGCTCTCCGCGCGCTGTCCTTGCGCCTCCCCTCCTGTTCGCCCCGCCCCGCCCCCCCCCCCCCCCCCCCCCCCCCCCCCCCCCCCCCCCCCCCCCCCCCCCCCCCCCCCCCCCCCCCGCCCCGCCTCCCCGCCCCGCCCCGCCCGCCCCGCCCAGCCCCGCCCCGCCCCACCCGCCCCCCCGCCCCGCCCGCCGCCCGCCCCGCCCCACCGCGCCCCGCCCCGCCCCGCCCGCCCCGCCCGCCCCGCCCCGCCCGCCCCGCCCCGCCCCGCTCACGCCCAAAACGCGCTGCCCCAGCGCCCCTTGGGCGTGCGCCCCCCTCGCTGCCCATTCGGCACCGCGACCGCCCGCGGCGCCCCCAGGCCCGATGACGTCATTCGGCAGCCCAGATCGCCCACGAGGGCGGAGGCTTGGTTGGGATTTAGCGTTCGATGCCGGTGGGATTAATGCCCGAGGAAATCAGATCTTATTTCAATATTGCTCTGCCACGTCTATGACTGAACGTACCCATTCACAGGGTTTTCATTAAAGCACATGGAAATGACAAATAGTTATGCGATAACAGTTTTAAGCCGTATTATATTATTGCTATAAAACGCAACAGAAATTAGTTTTAAAACACAATGAACTGGGTGTGTCTCTAGGGAAGTTTGTGAAGTAGATTAAGCGTAAGAATGGTAGTTTCTATTTTTGCAAACAGGTCATTACTCTCCTAAGTGTAGTGTAAATCTCAGAAGGAGTCGATTTTCTTCCCCCGTGAAATCCAGTGGCGACATATTTATCAGCCTGTGAGTTTTCCATCTCAAGGTATCTCCCCAGTGAGTATCCGCCCCATCCGGAGCAAGCTCTAAGCTCCCGACACGTCAAATGAACAGAAATAGAGCAGCCACGAAATAAATATTTAAACAAGTTAAGTATAACTTCATTCGGTTGATTTCTAATCAGTGGCAAATTACATACATAGGGTAAATTCGTATAATATGCAAAGTAGAATAAATATTTTTGTTTAAATTCTGTGACATATTTTGTGAGTACTATAATGTTATGTAACATTATAATCAATACTTTAAATTGTGAACTCTGTGGAAATAGGAAGTCGTGTAATAAAACTTATTATAATATCGAGACAGAGTGAATTGAATTGTTGACTATTGTTCCAAGCACTTGTTCTCAAATCAGTAAATAATAATAACAATAATAATAATAATAATAATAATAATAATAATAATAATATAATAATAATATAAAATAATAATAATAATAATAATATCTTCATTTTTCTGCTGCCTACACTCTCTCCCCTTCTCCCTCAAACTCACCACCACTTCCCCTTTGTCCTCGTCCTCCCTTTTCTTCTCCTGCCCCTACTCCCTCCATTTCCTCCCGACAGCCTCGCCGCAGCGGCGCAGGCGCGCTCCCTGCCGCGGCCCGCTTCGCCGGTTCGATGCGCTCACACGCACTCATCTGTCATCGCCCTCCGCCGTCACGTGCGGCCGCAACTGTTTGTTCATCGCCACCGGCGGTTGTCTACGTCGTTCTGCACCGCACCGAGGTCTGTCTCTGGCCTCGGTCTCCTGAACCGATAATCTGTTGATCGGCGTACCGAACCACTATCGCAATGTTTGATTTATAAATCAATGCTTAGCAAAGATTATGCATCGTATATTACATGTATTTATGTAAATGAACAAAATTTAAATTAGTAATTAAATTTATTTTATATTTTCATGATTTTTGCGTCAAAATGCATTCCATTTTGTGGCAACTTGCACAATCTTTTAAATGTCAAATTGCAGTTTGGAACACGTGATTTCTCTATTCCGCATTACTCCTTAGCCTTTTATAACATTTCAAGATATTTTACGAATATAAACGTTCGTCTTATTTTTTCTTTCACGCAAATGGCTGGAAGGCTTGTTTCAACTCCTCTCCATCTTTATCTTTACAACCTACAATCTCTAATATCTTATTGAATTATTATTCACGTGTCTACTACAGTTACAATACAAATTATTCATATTACGAATTGTTACAACGGGAGTTGTGACATTTCTTTTTCTCGATTCATTTGTCTGCGCAGAAAATACTCTCAAGCGAGCTAGGATCATCGAAATATCGCATTCGTTGCGTATTTCTCAAAGCCCGTCAACGCCATCCCACTCGTGTCACGTGCATGCTCTAGTTATCGCGAGCGTAGATAGCGCGAGTGCGGTCGCTCGCAGAAGACGCATCGAGCGTGCGTGGGCGGATCCCAGCGATCGTCAGCTCTCCCCCACCCACGCCCACGCCCGCGCCTACGCCGGCGCCCACCGCCCGCTCCAGTGCGCGCCCGGGCCATCGATTCTCTTCGTGGGCGCGCGCCCCGCCCCCGCCGCCGGCGATTCCCTCAATCTCGACGAACGAATTGCGCCGGCGGCGATCGCCCGCCCGCAGATGCGCCGCCGCCCCCTGGCCCCGCCCCCAGCACCCGCCCGGCCCCGCCCCCTTGCCCCCCGCCCACAGCAGCCGCCAGGCCCCTGCCCACCCCGCAGCTCACGCCCTGCCCCCCTCCGGCCCCCGCCCGGCCACTGCCCAGACCCCGCCTCCAGCACCCGCCCGGCCCCGCCCCCCTGCCCCCCGCCCACCAGCACCCGCCCGGCCCCGCCCCCCTGCCCCCCGCCCACAGCAGCCGCCAGGCCCCTGCCCACCCCGCATCTCACGCCCTGCCCCCGTCCGGCCCCCACCCGGCCACCGTCTGGACCCCGCCCCGCCCCCGCCCGGCCACTGCCCAGACCCCGCCCCCAGCACCCGCCCGGCCCCGCCCCCCCCGCAGCCCCGCCGCCGTCCGGTCCCCGCCCGGCCACCGCCCGGACCCACTCGTCCTCCGCCCGGACCACGCTCGGTGCCCGCCCGGCCACCGCCCGGTCCTCGCCCGGCTCCCGCCCCCCACGCCCCCGCCCTTGAATGGCCGGCGCTAGGGAGGCGAGTTCGCGAATCCGGCCCTGGGCCTGCCCCCCTAGCAGCCGGTAGGACTGCTCTCTACTGCTCCAAAGGAGCCACGATTTCTTCCTTATTCATCTTTTGTGAAATGACCTGTACTGTAACT
>BLKR01015849.1:0-47466 GCA_011170035.1 Teleogryllus occipitalis | reverse complement strand
GTGGGGAGAGTGGGGGAAGTCAAGTGCTTTGTTATGAAATGCCACAATTGTCATCACCGTACTGACAAGTTTGCAACGAGGTTGTGTGACACTCGTTACAATTGACAACATTGCGGTTTAAGCTGTTTGAAGCGTTCTTTATTTCACTTTGATTTTCTTTTCTAAGCCCCTCGGGGGGGGGGGTATAGGGTGCTAACTTTCCGTGGTGCGGTCTCGATTCGGGACAAAAATAGGGAAGTTGCTTTCCGCGACAATCGTCTCAGTTTCCGTAGCTGGGTGACGAAAGAAAGCTTAGGTAAGCTAAGTGTGTTAACACGGCGAAGAGAATACTCCATGCTTCCGTAATGTCTTCCTTGCCTTCAAATGTGAATAAAAAAAACAGGGCCCAGGTCTACGAACACTGCTAGTATGTAAAAGTCGGCTTAATCCATAAAATACCAAATATTACATAAATATACATTTTCATTTCTTCTGACTTATTGTTTCTTAATATTTTACATTATTTATTTCCTGGAGAACAATATATTTTTTTTACATTCGCACAAAATAATTATCACTTCGTCGGCAATCGTGAGCCCCCTTTCTCTCAGAAACCCTACTTTTCATTCTCGGTCTTTATACGACAGTTCGGGGACATAAAATAACACAGGTAGATAAAGAAACTCCATGATTCTTTGCGGCAAGATGACGTCAAAACTCTGCAATATCCGTTGACAGATTTGTCGAAAGGTCATACAGAGCTATTTTTAACTTTAAAAGTCTATGTAATCGTAAGAATGAAGGTAATTTTCTTTGTTACGTAAGCTACTTATTTAAACTTGAAAAAAAACAATAATTGCAACATTTTCAAACATTTTCTGCATCTGAAGAAGTTTAATGCTTTGTATTGAATTCTTTTAACATCATGACAAAAGCAAAACAGAATCATTATTGGCACTTATGTAATCTACCATTGAGAAACGTAAAATATAACTGATAAATATTACACAACTATTTAATTATTATAACTAGAGTCATCAACAAACTTTACGTGACGAAGTACTTTGTTTTGGTATATACGTGCTGAATAAATTAGTATTGTGTAATTTCATTTACAGAGAACGGACGAGCAATAAGGTCGGAGTATAAAAATTGCCTTGCATTTCAAGTTTGCTCTTCTGAAAATCTCCGACCTGGGTTTGCTAGCCACAGTCTGGTGTTTGTAGAGTTGGGGTACTGCGAATATTTCAAGGCCCTCTGGTATTCTGCGGTATGACTTTCGGTGCCATTCAAAGACATTGGAATAGTATGCGTGCCATTCGCCAGCCTGAGCTCCCCCTTTCGTAGGAGGCCATGAGGCCCAATATCTCAGGGTAGATGAAGGGAGACGAACTGAGTGACCTACACATTTCCAGTAAGTAACTGAAGAAAAAAATGTTTCGGATAAAACTTGGAAAACGGTTAATATTTCGAGTAACAGTTAAATTGATCATTAGCCGACGGTATTGATAAAACTGAATGACAATGAACGGATCATATTGCACTTCATCCCACTAATATTGGTGACAAACTCAGGGGGCTGGCGGGCGTGACGTGACGTGACTGTTCGAATGGGTGTCGTCGTTTCTGTTAGCAATAAATATTTTGGCATGAATATACGTTGTAAAGATTGAAGATTGTTTTATGTAAAATCTTGAAAAAAATTGAAACCAAGCTGTTTAAAGCTAAGCTCTACAAAATAATTTCACTTAACATGTTTATTTTGTTATCTACTCGTCTCATTGTTAATTTAATCCAAACAATAAATCAAAAACTACACAAGACACTAGGAAATTACTTAAAGTACTTAAGTAATTATGTAATTATCTACAGATCTACAAAAGTTTTTCCGTCCATTTAAAATATACCTACAGATCAAATTGAGACTACGTTTTTTCTGAAGTCGATTAATGAGGACATAAAGAAGTGGCCACAAAAAGGAATTTGATGCATGTTTCTGAAAATTTTCAAGTACGTGTTTACTATTATTGCAAATTAATCAATAATTTGGAACAGAGGAAAAAATAATGTTGTTAATGACTATAGCTAGTAGCTATTACTTAGTAGCTACCAAATTCTTGTTCTCTCCAAAGATGGACGATATAAGTGAAAACCTGAGTATAAAAAACAAGGAATTTTAATATGCAAATACTCTCTGACAATAGAAATATATATTTTTCTGCATTTGTAAATGTGTATTCCAGGAATATACAATGTTTGTAAAAAATGTTAATAATTCTCCAGTGCAAAGTAGTTATTACACGCATATTATTCTCCTAAATAACATTCTCCTAAAAGAGTAAAATACTATTCTCCTAAATAACATTCTCCTAAAAGAGTAAAATACCAGGTTTTTTATGTCAAAGGAACTATTATTAACTCTACGAAGTTTTCCATGCAATATTAATTATACACTTAGCTACTCCTATATTATTGCGAAAGTAGCCTGAAAAGCTTCCTTCACATCTGGTCATCGCAAACTATTCCAGATAAATTGGCTCGCCGTTGGCCAGCAGCAATTTGGAGAAAGTTGCCGGCACTCTTCCGTGCAAACTTTCCCGGCGACCACAATTTAAGAAAGTTTGGGCGTTCAGGTGAGGGCCACGTGACCCGGCCCCTAATTGCGTGGGCGGAGGTCGCGCGGCGGGCGAGTGGCCCAGGAGCGCTCCGCCGGCAGAGTAATGGCCGCCACGGCGATGCCCTTCGCTCGAGCAGCGCCGCGCCGCCGCTGTCCCTCTGGAGCCAGGGGCTGCGTCACAGAATAGGAACTACATGGATAGGAAAGCTACCCTCAATCCTTGCGCCGATGTGATGCGTATGGTCGCCATATTGAAAGTGTGTAAACGGCTGTGCCACCCGGCATTTGGTGTGTGGTGGACGGTGGTGAGGCCTTCTATTTCTGTTTTACTCGTAGTACTTGGTGTTTGTATAACTAGCAAAAACATACGTAACTCGAAGAGACATTTGCTTAGTATAGACAAATTTTAATATCGCACAAATATTAATAAAAATAGAGCTAAAAAGTTAAAGCATTATAAATACATAACTAGTAGTGCTACGGAATGACATAGATTTTCTCGTATTAGTTGGACTGGGATAGTTCATCGGACTTTCCACATACTCTAGCAAAAGTACATTCCTCTTAAAGTACATTCTTTTGAACATGTAATTCTTCCGGTTTTAATGGCGAGAACTAAAATATTTCACTAAGAATATTAAAGAACAGTAAAACCTCGTCCTATTACAGCGTTTTCATTAACAGATTTGAGGTCTTTTTAAGAAAATATCGTTTAAGCGTTCTTAAAATGCGAAATTAAAGCTCTTTTTTGAGCTGAGTACATTTAGTTTCTTTGCAGGTTTTTCAAGATGGCGGTTCCACTGTATTGGCTCACTGAAGATCAAAGGAGGCGCCCTCTACTTTCCTTTCTGGGTAGTATCTATTCTGTGGCTGCATCGGGCTCGCTCAGACAATCCTCAGACTTGTCTCCCAACCAAAGAAACCTCCTAATAGTACAAGATCAATTTCTCAGAATAATTTCAAACGCCCCCTGGTATGGCACCAATAAATAGTTACACAAAAAATTCGACCTAGAAACTATAGACCATCATATCACCTATCTATAGCTCGACAACATAGAAAAAATCTGCACTGCACATGCGCGAAAAGTGGCGGAGGGAGGACCGCTCTTCCTGGCGCAACTTCCCCGCCAAGGAGCTGCCGCCGCCACCTTGGCCCGGGAGGGTGGGAGCAAGAAAGCCCGATCTTGACGTGACGGTTCCGAGCCCTAGTGTGTTGAAGGCTCGTATCTCTGTTTGAACGTGAGAAAGAAGGGGAGAACTAAGTTGCATGAGCGAATCATCAGTTATCGTTGCAGGTCGTTCTTGAAGTCAACTAAGCTCCCTCTCGGGTTTAGTGGGGGTTGTCTTCGGCACGCCTCCTAAGATAAGCGACGCCATGATGCTTTTTTTTATAAATTGTCGATCTATAGCTACCAATATCTTTTGAAACATATTCCAAATTCCTTTACTATCACTTCACAGACCCGGCAAAACCCATCACATAGAACCAGAAAGTAGAATTTGTTTCCCTTTCACATTTTCACACAAGAAATTCTCCGAACTAGATCCCGAATAGAGGAACCCGGTGGATTACCTCAACCATTTATTAGTTTTAAGTTTTAATCTAAGTTAGCTAGTTAGCCATCTAACATATGTATAGTTAATTTAAACTGAGATATGTATTCACCATCTGTATAAATAAATGAGAAAAAAATTATCGGAAGGAGGTAATTGCAGAACTGAGGAGCGCTGGCAGCTTAAACAGCTCTTTGCTGAAGTTGCGAGTTGGAATTGTGCATAAGCATTGCGTAGTTATTCATACGTTGTGATTGGGAGGAGGATCGCAAAGAGAAATTATCGTTTATGCAATACATTCAATTAAATCGTCTTTCATTTCTTCGTTATTATCTAGGTAAGCCTAGAATAAGTTATCAAATTATTAACTTAGTTAACAACTTACAGTTAACGAAATGGTGAAGAAAGAAAGAAAGATAGAAAGAGTAAATCATCGTTGGAGATGCTTCATAATTTTTAGATCCAAAGGCTCTAAAAGAATGTACCACACTATTCATGACAAAATACTACATACATAATAAATACTTGTATACAATTTAAGAACGCAAAATACGAATATACGAGACGAGGATTCTAAAAGAATAAAGAGTAAGAATAAAGGGAATAGTTTCAAATAAAGCGGCATGAAATTTTGTGAGAAAAACAAAGATGATAATGTTTTTACATTTCACAGTTTGATTTTTGCTTTTCGTATGTACGAAACCCGAATTAAGCTTTGCCACAAAAGTGTTTAAAGTATTTGTATAAGAGCAAAACGATAAGAATAGAAAAAGAAAAGAAATGAACAAATTTAAAAGAAGAAGAAGCAGAAAGAGAAGAAGTAGAAAAAGATAAAATAACTGAAGAACACAAGGAAAGGTCATGTTCTGAAGAGCATGGCGTATCCTCTGTATGAGAAAGAGCAAAACAGAAAAGAACTAAAGAAGAACACAAAGAAAGTACGCCAGGGTGTTACGTGTTGTCCAAAGGTCAAACAGCAAAAGAAGGAAGAACTGCAGTTGAACAAAAAAAACAGGACACATCACGTGGTCCAGAGGAGAAACGGAAAAGGAAGAACTTAAAAAGAACCCAAGTACTCAAGGGCATTCCATGTTCTCCAGAGTAGAAACAGCACAGAAAAGAAATTTAGAACACAGGAAGTACGTAAGGTACCCCAAAGAACAAGCAAAAGGGGAAAGAACTGAAGAAAGAAAACGGGGCATGCCACGTAATTCAGAGGAGAAACAGCAAAAGAAGGAAGACATAAAGAATAGAATGAAGTATGCAAAGGCATGCCGCTTACTCCAAAGGAGAACAAGCAAAAGAGAAAATAACTAAAGAAAATGACAGAGCTTGCCACGTGGCCCAGAATAGAAGCAGCAAATGTGGGAATAACTAAAAAAGAACCCTTGGAAGTTCGCAGGGGCACCCCACTTGTTTCAAAGAAGAAACAGCAAAAGCTTAAAACAACTTAAGATAAAAGAGAACTTAGGAGGGAGAACATCAGGAAGGGCACCGCGTGTTCCAGAGGGAGGCCCGACGCGCCGCGAGGGGTTGAGCGCCCTCTCAGGTGCGGCGGCGACGGCGGCGGGGGCGTGGGCGGCGGCGGCGGCGGCGGCGGCGGCGGCGGCGGCAGCGGTGGTGACGGTGGCGGCGGCGTCGGGGGCGTGGGCGGCGGCGGCGGCGGCGGGGGCGGCGGCGGCGGCGGCGGCGGCGGCGGTGGCGTTGGCGGCGGCGGCGGCGGCGGCGGCGGTGGCGGCGGCGCAGATAACGCGGTCGCGCGGCCGGACGCGGCATTTCCCTCGGCTAAGCCCCAGCGGCGGCGCGGCCACCAAATTTACGGCGGTGTCCGCATTCTCGCGGCCCTGGCCGACGCCTCCTGGGAGCAGCGCCCACTGCAGCGCGCGCGCCCGTCAACAGATTTACTCTCGCGGGAGCGCGCGCACCCTGCCGCACGCCACGCGAATTAAAGCTCGATTACTTCGCCGCCGCGCCGCGCTGCGCCGCGTCGCCGGGTTTATTTGCCGGCTAATTTTGGCTCTTCGGGAAAATAGTGCTCTTGCGGGGAAAGGCGTGATTCTGTGGCCCTGGGATCGAGTGTACAAAGTTGTGGCTCTTCTGTGCTAGTTGATTGAATGTGCGATCAGTGGGGCAGAAAAAAAGAACTCGGAATTTTTGTTCGTTGAGGTACGTATTACAAAGCTTTAAATATTAAAAACAATGAATATTATTATTCAATTGTGACAAACTGTAGAGATATTGAAAAGACTGTTTCTGCTTTTTCATACATTTCTGTTGAATAGGTAATTTTTTTAAAATTCCCATTTTTCTATTCGTAGAAAACTAAATCAATGTTTACGATATTTATTGTCTGTATGTGCGTTCCACATACAGAAATGAAATATTTAACTCAGCGAATTAATGCAAATATACCGAATAGTTTGTCCCATCATGGACGCTCCCAGCTACATCTAAATGGTTCATGATTTTATTTTGCTCGTTGTGTCAAACTTTACTCCATGAAGGAACAAACACTTACCGTAGGGTTGTTGATTTTTATATTTTTCATTTTTGGGGAATCTTAATTACTTTTAAATTTTGAAATGAAACATGTACGAGGACGTTTTTTTTCAACTGTCATTCTAGTTTTTTACCTTCATTATCGTAAATAGTTAACTACCATGTTATATGATTTGTGATTCTTGAAGGGCGAATTATTGAAAAATTAGTGAAATAAATTTTTCGTCGTTATTTGTGAACGTTGTGAACCATCATAAAGTCTTGATCAGGAAACGTCGCCGGTGAGCGTTCTTCTAATACGAGGACATTGTAAAACTGTCGTTTTCCTTTACACGAGGGATATTACTCATGAATTATATCAGATGAAAAGGTGGATACATTTGTACTTTAGTTACTGTATCTTTGGAATTAAAGAATACTCTATTCTGTAGTATTTTTGCATCTGCTTCTTACCTCTCATAATGATGCAATGAGGTAGTTTTCTCTTCATGCCTCCTTGTGAAATGTTGGAGTAGCTGTCTCAGCGACGTGCCTAACCAACGCGCCTAACCTACCTGCTCCCGAGAACTTTTCCCGTCACGTTCAAAACGCAACTAAAGGAAGGCAACAGAACTATTAGTAATTTCACATCACATTACTCAAAAAACTAGTTTCTACATATTCCTCTTATTATTTAACAGCAGAAAATAATTTACTTCTTATATCTAATTATTGCAAATGAAACTATTATGCAGTTCCATTTCTCTAATAACAAATAATATGAGCAATACCTCTGTAACAATCGCATTTATCAATATTGTTGAGTGAACAATTAATTTCTATGTTGTGAACCATTTAGATAGGGATGTCCAGAGTGGTTGATGTTGCGTCAGTTAATTTCTCATTCTTGGGTGATTTAAAATCTATCACTAAGTTGTTTTGTTAAGTGGATGCTATCTTTCTTACTACTCACTATTATTACACATTTACTATTTTACATGAGTTGCATAAGATGAGGGGTAGCAGCCCATCTTTGACGTTTTGTTCGTGTTCCTTTAAGCGGTGCGCAGGCCGGTGTCCTCCGCCGAGTGCAGACGTAGCGCGAGGCGCGGCCGAAGGGTCCTTCAGAGCAGATGGGCAGCGCGGGCAACGGTGCGAGGCGGGGTGGGGGCGGGACGGTGTGGAGCGGGGTGGAGCGCGGTGGGGTGAAGCGGAGCGGGATGGGACGGAGCGGGGCGGGGCGGGGCGGGGCGGGGCGGGGCGGGGCGGGGCGGGGCGGGGCGGGGCGGGGCGGGGCGGGGCGGGGCGGGGCGGGGCGGGGCGGGGCTGGGCGGGGCGGGGCTGGGCGTGGCGAGAGGGGGCGGGGTCGATCTGTCTGTGGGCTCTGAAGGCGAGTGATGGATCGCGCTAGGAGGCAGCGCGGCGACCACAGTGCACCGCGGACCTGCCGTCCTCGGAAGGGACTAGCCCAAGGAAGGTAGAGACAACACGATTCCATTTCCTGCTTCAACGACTATTCGTTCTCAGACACCGATGTACTCTACCCTTCGCGTTTAAATCATTTGCTTTCGTAGCCATATTGCATGTAAGTGAAACTATTGTAAAATATGATGATTGTTGAGTAGATGGGTGATATGCGTCTTAAGCATGCCTCGCGTCTAAGCAACGATTTACAGGCATAAAATTTATTAAATACGGTACAAATACATGACATTTATTTTACAAGAAAAATTAATACATTAAATTGAATTCTTAAACTTGAATTCTTATCTTTAGTGAGTCGAAATTGGTTGCCTCTAGTTCATTATTACTCGCCTTCGCCTGACAATACGAAGTTCATCAGTGAGTAGTGTGGGCAATAATTCGATATAGAATCTTTTGTATATGCGAGTGGAATCTTTTCTCTGAAGAAATGAAATATTTTCAGTTTTTCAACACAGATTTATCAAATCAAAATCTGGGGAAACTCCCATTTTTTACTTTCTCGCTGCGGAGTAGAAAGAAAGTTATGTAATCCTGTGCGAGAAAGCGGCGAATTTTTGGGCAGACAAACTCTCAATATAGGTGCCCGAAAACATGGATAAATCCGGTTGCTAAATTTAGAAAAACGTCTCTAACACGTGGTGTAGCGAGATCCAATCTGGGTCCTTGACACCGAAAAATCAAACTATGGCAAAACGTTTGTCTGCCTGTCCGTCTGTCTGTTTATCTGTCTATCCGTCTGTGAAGAAACCTAGCGGCTAAACCGTTCAGCCGATTTCTCCAAAATTGATATTCCGCAATCGATCTGACTGATGTCGTAGTCCCTTCGATTTGAAACTGAGATTTGAATTTTGGGGCTACTTTACATAAATCCCCTTCGAAATTTTCCAAATTTTCAAAGACATTGCTTCATTGTTTTTAATTACATTTCGTTATTGGATAGTGTGAAGGACGTTTAAGAGAATAGTACAGGTTTTATGGTCGTTGAAACACTTAATTATTTGAATATTTCAAAAGTTCAAAATTTGTTCGGCGTCTTCCTTCAACTAAAATATTAAAGATAGAGATTTTTCCCTAAATCAAATATGTTCCTTACTTATATATTCTGAAATAAAGTCCTGTACAATTTTTCCAAAATCTGAGTGCTTCTTCCGGATTTTTGCGTGAAAATACAGGCGAGAAAGTTTGTGCTATTTTAGCTCTACTAGTGACTTTTGATAAAAATGTTGCTTCATCAATGGATCAAAATGAAGAACCTAGGGAAATATGTTTCGATCTTTTGATTTTACGTTTGTCAATGACAAAATTATGTTCTCAAAATTACTTTCATATGAAATTACTCTAGACTGGATATCCTCGTATCTTCGTATCCTCGTAACATCGATCACAAAAAGTACAAATACCGTACTGCCACGAAATAACATTATTTACCCATTTCTTCGATTATTTGTCAATTTACAGTGAGATCCCACAGGATTCGATCATAAGTCCAACATTCCTTCTTTTGTACTAAACAATATGCTCTTATTTATTAAAAACTGAAGAACAGTTCTGTTTACTTAAACACAAATGTTCTCTGTAAAAATTGCATACGATTTTGCGATTTAGAATCCATGAATTTCTAACCGGCAATCACATGCATCATTGAAAATGAACAATATGTAATTGATTGATGTGAAGGTAACAACATTTCTAAGTCTCTCAATTTAGTCAATTCTTAATGGAATATCGATGTAATGAATTAAACATTAAAATAAATTCATTATGTTTTTCATTCAGAATTCTTTCCCATTCTGTCAGCAGTCATGCAACATGTTACGTGCACTTTGCAAAAGTGCATTCCCGCTTGAGATATGGCAAACTATTGTGGGGAATTTCATGCTAAAGCACCCATGCTTTTAAATTGCAGAAACGTTATTTTTTTATTTATTTTTTTATTTATTTATTGAAACTGTAAAACAGGCTTTACCTAATACAGTTGCCGACAGTAGGTGCGGCCATTTACATAGTAAAACGTACAATTTTTTGTTACAATGGTTGGTAGACAATGTCATTTAAATAATGGCAGTCTCTTGTTTTCATGATAAAAATTTTGTAAACAAAAGTCTACCTAGTAATTCTTATGAACAAGAAAACTTTTTAGACTTCATAAATATTACAAAAAAATTTAAATACTTTAATTATATTACAAAAGAATATGAAAAAGACATGTTGGCCACAGCTCAACATTTAAAAGCTCTTTATAAATCTCTGTCATGACACATACTAACAAAGTCTGATTCAGCACACCAAAAGATGTTCTTAAAATGACATGTTTGTGAAGCTCTGAGTACATTTCAGAAAGAACTTTCCTTTGAACATATTTGCAGAAAAAAATTTTCAGATAAATATAAATATAAATATATAAATTCAATCCTCAATTACAAATTATTTACCAATCTTACTACTCATTTTCAACAAAAGCATTAGTACATAAATTGAAGAATTTATCTATATACACTATTATGGCGAGTTTTCAGTAGAGAGTTATAGTGGAAAACTTTCACACAGCTCCTAAATGTTACATTATCACTCATTGTATTTACCTTACACCAATTCACAAACTTCCATAAACTCAATCAATCATTAGGTGTTTTTTTATCATAGAATACTATATAATACTTATAGTCAATAATAAAATTCATTATAAATATCAGTGTACACTATTATGGCAAGTGTTTTGGTACAGAACTATTTTAGGAACATTTCACATGGCTCCCAAATAATCAAAAAAAAATCTAAGCGCATACAATTGTCTCAAATTTTAACATTAATTTCTAGAGCAGGTCTGATAAAAGTACATTTCAACACATTAGGACAGTGTTCAGAACTATTTTTACCTAAAAATATACTGATGTACGACTAAGACATGGAATTCCTAACAGTTGCATACCACAGTATGTTTCACATTGAAGGATTTAAATCATAGATGACTCAGCAAATCTATGATGATAATTATTTCACCGAAATAGTGAATGGGGAAACAAGTTTCATTAGATGGGGCAACATAGATTTGTTCTAATTTATAATGACTTGAAACATTAGACAACCAATTATATATTTAATTTAACATAGTAATTTTCAACAACCAATTCTGATTTATTTGAGAATATATATAAAAAAACTCCTTTGTTTTTGAGTCGTTTCATAAAGAGAATTTAGAAAGTCTCTTAATAAATTCTATTATTCTGAAGGAAATGCTATTCTGAAAGCACAAACGAACGCAACTTAGGCTAGAATTCATAAAATTGAACAAAGAACGCACTTCTTCTGGACTTTCAGTATTAAGAATCGATATAATATTGTTATCATTTATAAATGTATTTCTCAGGTTATCGTACTGGGGGCATAGCTTTATTATATGTTCTAATGTTTCATACTTTTCTAAGTTACATAGCTGGCTGGCATCTCTCCATTTCTGTAATTTTGTACAGTATATCATTACAACTTAAGAGAACTATGTTAAGGCCAGCCATTCTCAACTGTGCTAGTATCCGAATTTGTGCCAAGGGTAGAGGAAACATTAAGTACGGTTGACAGGTTAGCATTTTAGTAACTTTTAGCGTTTTATATAAGGGGCTGTATTCTGAGTTCTGGATCCTCATAACATCGTTTTCGAATATTAGTTTTGCATAGTCTATAACCAATTTCGGAGAGGCTATTTCAATCAAGTTTGAATTTTCCAGTTCTATTTTTAAACTGGAATAAATAGTTTTAAAGGTTTTTTTAAAAATTTGTATAGCAGTTGTATTTGTTTAATTTATTTTCTTTGCTGTCCAATTCTTTTAGCAATCTGTAGCATCTTTTTGGGTATCTGTTTTCTGACATGTTTAATAATTTAATCCAATATTTTATCTTTCTTTGAATTACCAGTCTACTTAAAGCTAAGGATCCTGTTTCCATTCTTAGTATGTAGCCTGGAGTAGATTTTGGAAGTCTTAACAAAAGTTTGAAGAAGTTTGCTTCTAAATTATCTGCAGTTTCTTTATGTCGTAGTCTCCATATTGTTGATGCATACAAAACAGTAGAACTCACAACGGCGTTAAATAGCTTCAATCTCGAGTCCCAATTGGTAACTTTACCTGACATCAGGATCTGCCAGATGGAACTCATAGCTTGTCTTGCTTTGCTCAGGAAGTTATCTGCAGCTTTGTCAAATAGCCCGGATCTTGTGAATGGAACTCCTAGGTATTACGTATAGGTTGAGACAAATTCAATCAGTTGGTTATTATACTTTATACTACGGTTTCTTTTGGGGCGTCCTTTGCAGAATTCGAGGATCTTTGTTTTGTTCACATTCACTTCCAGAGAATTTATTTGTGTTCATGTAAGGTATTTAACTTTTCTTGTAGATCAATAACATTGTTTGATAGTATTATAAGGTCATCTGCAAATAAAAGAATGTCCATTTTACTGTTTATATTGTTGTAACCTCTCATCTCAAAAAATTGCACAATATCATGAATCAGTACGGAAAACAAAATTGGGCTAACTGAGTCACCCTGGAGCACTCCCTGTGTCACTTCTATACTGTTTCTTGTCCATTGACTAGAATCATAATACAAGCTTTATTATAAAAGTTTCTCAGTACCTGTATAATATTTACACTTACACCAGCTTGGTAAAGTTTTCTCCACAGGATAGTATGTACTACTGAGTCAAAAGCCCGTCTGAAGTCAATGAAAGCCGCATATAGCCTTCCTCCCGGATCTGCGAGGCTCAGTGCAATTTTACCAGCGATGCAAAAAATATTATCTCCGCACGATCGGTTCGACCTAAAACCACACTGCGCATCAGGTAGAATGTTCTCGGATTCACTCCAGGTATTGAGTCTGTTTGATAATATGCTGGTGAATAATTTCGGAAGGGTATTGGCTAATGCTATGCCTCAATAATTTAGAGGGTCTTCAAATCACCTTTTTTATGTAAAAGCATTATGCTTGACTGGCACCAGTCATTAGGAATTATACCTGTCTTCATTACTTTGTTGAAAAGTCAATACCACACCATTCATTGGCAGTCCCTTGTAGAATTCGTTACTAATTCCGTCTGGACCTGGAGATTTTTCTCTCTCTATTGCTTTTGTAACTTCTATAATTTCGAAAGGTTTGTCTAAAAATGGATGGGCGGCATCAAAAAATAATGTGTTGTCTTCTACCTTCAGCGGAAATATTTTTTTATAGAATGTCCACCACTCTCCGATTGTTATTGGACAATTGACAAATGTTTTCCCTCTCAGTTTTTTAGCAGTACTCCAAAATGATTTGGAATTATGGGTTGATAGGGTTGTGCATATTTCTTGGGAAAAAAAAATATTTAATTTTATTGTGTTAAAATAATCTTTTCTGGATGTCATAAAAAATTTTTATGTTCATCTTTTCTAGTTGCAATCCATTTTCGGTGGTTGCGGATCACTGCGGATCACTTGCAGAAAAATTGTTCGAATAATATCAAAATGCCACGCCAGGAATCAAGTGATTCCTGGGAGCTCCTGCTCATTTAACGTCGAATCTTACCATTGCCTTGCCTATTTATTTACTAACCACTAATTTTTGTCAAAAACTGACTTGCTTATCAGCGGGGACATATTTTCATGCAATGTTGTTATTTATAATTACAACACAAGTCGTAAAAATCACACATGTCAGGTCTCACCACACTGTAGGATATCTACATATAATTCAAGTGTATTACGTAGCAACACATTGTGAAATGAAATTAATCAATTAAAATCGACACTCAAGTTTAAGATCAAAGTAAAAACTCCTTTTTGCTGCCTTTTTCTGCGCAATTACAGACTAAACTGAACATGAAAAAGAAAATTAATGTTTATTTTAAGCATGATTTATAATGCATTAGTTTACATTTTATTGTATAATTCTAAAAATACTTAGTATGCCCTGTAACAAGTAATGTACTTTAGTTTCTAAGTCAAGCTTCATGGTCGATGTATCAGGTTTTCAATTAATTTCCCCGATCTATTGAGATAATGTTGAGACGGTCCCTTGTTTTGCTTCTAGACATAAATGCAGGTTCACTAGTCGCACATTTTTTGAACCTTTCTTTGGATAGTTGTGGTAGGATGTGGTATTAGATGGAGTTGTGGTATAGATGGAGGTATGAGTTATTATTTTTCAGCAATTCTAAAAAGCAAATCTGTAGTTCGTTTACCGATGAAAATAAGTTTTCTATAACTCGGGAGAGAAAATGTCTAGTTTTCAAATGTTGCTAACCTCGTTTGTTGGTACTTTTATTCCTCATTTTGCTAATATTCATGGTTAGAAGGTGCGAAAGAGATTTCGTGACTCAAGAAAACGTGCGCAGGTTGTACTTCTCCCCGATAGTACATCACATACCGTTTTTAGGATTCTTTGAGAAAATAAATCTAAAAACGAAATGCGCGACTGAATTATCTTACTCTAGACGTTGAGATACTGCTCCGATCAGGAGAGCAAGATATCCACTGTTTGATTGTTAATATTGCACTAACGTTTAGTATTTCATTTTCTCTTCTAATATTTTTTATGAAATTAAAAATATACTAATTTATTTTCATCAATCGTTCATTTCCGTAAAATGGTATAGAATAACCCAAACCTTAAAGGTTGTCGGTGTAAAAGGATCGAGAATTTCTTTGCCTTCGCTCTTTTTAATTCTTAAATAGGTACTGATTTATCATTTAAATATTATTTAATACACCAGGTGGACATATTGTATCTACTTTTTAAAGTTCGAAACGTTGTCATTGAATTAATTGCCACATGCAGGCAGATGAATTCTGAAACACCTTTGTAAACGTAAAATGTAACATTATGAAAAATAAAGTGAGATAAAAGAGAACCGCGCGATAACGTGGAAATTAAATTTTGTATTTTTGGAGGTATAAAATGGATCTTTTTGCAGTGTTGGCAGCTAGGGTCAGGCTCTGAGAAGCAGATTATTTTGCTCAGGTAAGAATGCTAAATTTAATTTAGAATTACATTAAACTGCTTGTCTCAGTGGAAAGCACTGGTAATGTGTGTGTGTGTGTGTGTGTGTGTGTGTGTGTGTAGAGAGAGAGTAATCTAAAACTTTTCCCTGAAAATTAAACCTCTTATGTTCTGTTTCTTTTTTACTGTGCTGAAATTTCACTACATTTGTCCGTATCATAAACAGACATTAGAAACAGAATAAGTGATGTGAATATTTGTTACTGTTAATAAATGTTAATGTCATTAATATTCTAGAAATCAATCTAAACAGATAAGACAATATACACAGTATTTAAGAAGTAAATGTCAATTTCAAAATTCTCCCAAGATCATTTTTGTGATTGGTGTTTTCATATTTTGGCATGATTGTTTCTTGGTACTTACCGCACATTATCCTAAAATGAAGAATTTGGGGGTATAGGAGGTGGAGGTCTGGAAACCGTTTAAAAGTGTTTTTTCTACATGTTCTGCATATATCTTCATAACTGTAAATCCTGCTAAAAAATATGCTCTGTACAAAATTAAAGAATGTATAATTTCCCACACAAAAGTTCCTATAACGTTTTATTGTAAAATTATCATTTTCAACGGTAAAAGCATCTATAACCCGTTTTTGCCCGAGTTTATGTTTTTACATAATTATATTTTTAGCAAAGAAATGATGACATAGGTGATAAATAGTTGTGTTCTAATGAATATTATTATTTTTTCTGTTATTATTTTAAAAATATGGACTGTTCCAACATTGGTATACCTGGTACGAACGGATCTAGGCTTTTTTAACAAGTAAGGTCACATCTTTAATATTTTTTCTTTATATAAACTTTAAAAATACTACAATTTGGTTATTTTTTATCAAAATGAAAGATAAATAAATAATATGGAGCACGAAGCAGTTTTGAAGCAATTTTGTGTTACATTATTGACATTGATTGGTTGTGTTCTATTTACACTTTGCACATCTTCCTTGCTTTGTGGTTATTGAAATCGAGTGTCTTGAACTGGATTGACTGATGTTAAGGCAAAAGTTTTAGGTCTCTCAATTCAGTCAAAGCTCAAATGGAACGCCCCTTTAAATGAATTGAACACAAAATTAAGTTCATCATGCTATTCAGAACTATTTTTAGTTTAGTCAGCCTTCATACTACTCGTATATATTTTGCGAATGTTCATTTCTGTCTGAGATATGGCATAATATTCTGGGGAAATATATCTTATAGCTCCCAGACTTTCAGATTACAAACAAGAATTGTAGGAATAATAACTAAATTCCATCCACGTGATTCTTATAAGGCTTTCTTTATTAATTTAGGAATTTTACCATTAGTTTGTCTCTTGATTTACAAAAGTTTAGTGGTTTTTGTTAAAAATGACTTGATTATGGGCGGGAATATATTTTCAGAAAATGCCGATATCTATAACTATAACACTCGATGTAGTAATCATATTCATCAGATGACATTATTAACACAGTACAAAACACACAGTACTGGTTGCTACTTCTGTTCTGTGAAAGTGAAGGGATTTAACAGGAATTCCGAAAGTATCCTTGTGTATCGAAACAATATTCCATCTTCTATTTTACGCGTTCCTCATGGTCCTGATGTACCAGTCCCACAGCATCCGGAAAATATACAAGACTGTCCTTCGTCTGAATGTGAATGTGACGCAGAAATGGCCGATGTTATTTCTGTCTCTAATTTCTCTATTGATGATGTTGAAAAGGAACCTAAAAGTTACAAGCAAAGAGCGTAAAATTATTTTAGACATGATCTTGGCCATAGTAAGAAATCTTCGGAGGTACTCGGATCTAGACTTCGTGAAAGGAACATGTTGGCACCAGGGACGACGTACTATTGGTAACCTAACAGAAAACTATTGGAACAGATATCGCGAACAAGACTTTGCATCCATCTTTCCTGAAGAGGGAACTTGGGTTTACTGCAACATCTCGAAGGTTATGGTCAAACTAGGATTACCAGGGTTTGACCCTATGCAATGGAGACTTTTCATCTATGCCTCCAAGCGTAGTTTGTTGTGCGTCCTTCTTCGCAATGAAAACCAACTTTCATCCGTTCCAATTGCTCATTTTGTTATTATGTGAACAAGTGGAAATATTGATATGATGCTGTGTAAACTGAACTACTCGAAAAACAAGTGGAAATTTTAATGCCATTGATATTCTTTTAGTTGTACAAGCAGGTTACACAAAGCACCCGTACTTTCTGTGTGAGTGAGGCAGTCGAACAAGGTTGTACCAGTGGATTAAAAAAGAATGGTCACGTAGACAGCGATTATAGGTTCGAGAAACATAAACCAAAAAACTTTGGTTGACAAGTTCGACAAACTGTAACATCCGATTCATATCAAACTTGGGTTTATGAAGCAATTCGTTAAATCCATAAACAATCAAGGTGCCCCAATGATGGTGTCATCGATTCTATGGCACCAGAAAGGAAAAGAACAAAGAAGTATCTTCACTGGTCTAGAAATCCGAAATCTTTTAACCGATGCTAATTTTGAAGATTTTATGTTCGCTGCAAAGTGATCGGCATGGAAATCATTTTGAGATGTCAAAGACTTGCTCGATAACAGACAGGATTCATACTACAACAAATTATGGATAGAATGCTTGTTTCTGTCCGATCTTTACGCTGCAAAATGAGCATAGAAGTTAAATGTTACATTCACATCTATGCTATTTTCCTGCGAACGTAGGGATGCTGAGCGAAGAACAAGGAGAAAGATTTCACGAAGATATAAAGTAATTGGAACGCAAATATCAAGGGAACTGGAACAAAAACATTCTGTCAGATTACTGTTGGTTACTAAAGAGAGAAGATTCAACTGCATCTCACATGCGAAAAGACAAAGAAGTTTCTTAAACTAAGTTAAGACGTCATAAAGTTGAAACCGTGGCCTTACCTTTTGCAATATATTATGAGGTATTTGGTCAATTTAACTGTGTTTTCTTCAAAGACATATGCTTACATATTTACATGTTATGTTCATAAGTAGGTAATATAGTAGCGTTTAGATGAGTAAAATAATAAGGAAGAATCATTCCTTATATAGGATAATAAATTAATTGCAATCTTACCTGTGCGCATGTCTCATATTTCTCGTATTTTCATTTTGATTTTGCAAAAAAAAAAGACGTAATAGAGAAAAACTGACTTCAGTTCCGGAATCAGCATGTCAGAAATATAAAAGAACACTACTGAAAAATGATGCAACGATCAGAAGGTTTAAATTCCAAGTATAATCAGCGTGACAGCAGACAGCGGGCGCCACCTCGCCTTCTTCGAGATCGTCACTTGCCCATGGTCGCACGAAGGTGACCTATTAAAACATAGCAAGGTAGGTCGCTATGGGAAGGCTGTGCTTAGAGCCAATCGACGGAAAAGATTGGTGGAAGGTTCCAGCAGCGTCATGATCGAACCAACCAGAGGCAAAGCATCACACGTGTGACAGCACAGAAATTTCCACATGGGGGCGGGGGGGAAGAAAGTGAGGGAGCAACATAGGATATAGGAAAAAAAACTTGAGCTAGGGACTTGAGAGAGGGGACTTGAGTAGAAAACTTAATAGAGAATACTTGAGATGACGTAATACATCCCTATGATCCAGAGCACCTAAACCCCTGGGTTCTCAATGCCAGAGAAGGATGGCAGGTACGTTGCACGCTTGGCGTCTACTAAACAAATTCAGCGTGTGTGCCCTGTTATCCACCATTTACTGGTGCACTCCGTATGTGACGGAAACCCTCCTTCTGTAGTGGCTACTCAACGGGTCATTATAATATGATGGTGTTCATTTAAAAAATCTAACCGACAATCTTCTGTGGGCGAAGAATTACGGATGTGTTTGTCGGCAATGTCTTGCAAAGTCTCATCATTAAACAATTGTTCAAAAGTTAGCAAGCCACATTTACTGTTAAATTACAAAAATATAAAGAGCTGATATAACAATTTTAAACGATCATATTGTGATAGAATTGAGACGACTTTGTCTCCAAGTTTAAAGCAATCATATTTCACTGGTTTAATTATTTTCACATACCCATTTTATTTACGGGTGCACTACTTTGCCACGGCACACATTCTGTCAATTGCTGCGGGAATAATTCTTAAACCGGAGAGCTTCAGAAAATACAATTAATGTCATGAGAACGATATTTTAAAACTGAAACAAGGTACTCAAAATGTTGAAAAAAACAACGCGAGTTTCATATCATTGTATGCCAATTTACAATCATATATTTTCATGTTAAACCTCATTACGAAAGTGAGCTTGTAAATAATATTACTGAGATCCGGGTTTGTGTTCAGTAGACACTTACAGACCCAAAAAAATCAATAGATGTTCAAGCGCAAAAACTTGTATATTTTTTATTATAACCAACCAAAAAAAAGTAATTAATGCTTGGAAAGTCACATTTTGTAGCTATTATTTCGAGCGTAAAAATTGGCCAGCCGCACAAAATCCATGAAAATTTTATTAACTGAAACGAATGAAAGCTGAACTTTGGTATTTGAATAAATATTCTCTGGGCATTTGATGTCACTGTAGATAAATGAGGTGTTTCGTTTTTTACTTCAAATAATATCTTGACGTTTTTTGAGTATCAAGTGTCGACAGCAAGGAAAATGAATTGAATCCGTTCGTTTGAAGATTCATAGAGAACGCGAAGAAGACTACACTCGTATACAAATTGAATATATTTTTTGTATGCCTATCTTTTACAAGCAAGAATAAATAGGAATATTTCACCACGTTGTTGGACGTCCCATCTGGAAGAATAAATAAATTACGTGACTTATCGATATCATATTTTAAAATTTGTTAATTGTATTATCTTATGTTACCTTCATATGAGGGTTATCCCATATTAATTATTTCTATCAACGGAAGCAGCAGTGGTTAGATCAAAGTTCATTATTTAATGAATACATTTCCTTGTATTCTTCAATTCTAGTCTTCATTAGTCTTCATTAGACCCTCCTGGAACGATTTTTAAGGAATGCCTTGCCCCTCGTGACAGCAATATTACATGCAGTAGCTATGAGTGTGTCTGGCAAGAGTATTGGACAGAATATCTTCCGTGAGAACTTCATTTCCCTTCTACATTGATTGAACTTTTACTTTTGTCCAATTGTGAGGGAGCAACATCTCATCTATGGAAACACGTTTGGTCACAAAAACTTTCTGTAGCTGAATTGTAGAGCGCAAACGATTGCCATTACGCTCTCCTGCTTTCAATGTGCCGCAGTGAGAGCTTTCGGAACCCGACAGACACATATCTTCCACCATTTAATCGCCGACAAATGTTTTTTTAAAATGTTAACGGGAACAGTGGTTTTGATATTCTATTCTATTAGATATCTTCATTGTGATTGAAGAGTGAAATGGCTGGAATTTTTAAAAATATCGTCATTTTCATCAAACGCAGCATTTTTTTAAATATAGGCATTAAAGGTATTTAAAGTAAATAAGCAAATTATTTAAAGTGTTTTCTAAGTTTTGAGATCTACTACATTATGTGTTGTGTTTCTGAATTTTAAGAAAAAGATTGAATAACACAGTTATGTTTCAGTGTGATGAAAAGGGTTTTAAAGCATATATTATTCTAACCAATGCAATCAATCAACAAAACGATAACTGAAGTACGTATTGTGTGTACTTGTGTGTATAAATTCCACAAAATTCAGAATTTTTTTATTTTTTATTTTTACAGATCATACATAGTTCAGTACATATAACACTTTACATATGTATTGATGGCTTACATTCTAAATTACCTAAAAGTAAACAAAACATTAATTCGGGTGAGGAAATCTTTTCCAGACACCTGTAAAAACAATCTTTTCTTTTTTGGCAAATTTGGTTAGGATTGCCTGGTATGGATATCTATTTTTTAATCTGGTTCTATGAGTTTTCCGGAGTCTGAAGTTGTCTAGGTGTGGAATTTGAGGTATGGAGTGATATAACTGGGTTGAGAGATATGTCATATGGTGTTGAATATTCAGAAATAGCCTATTAAATATATGAGCCTCAAATTGACGGCGCGTGGGCATTCTCGGTAAATGCAAGGTCCGGTCGTTCTATGTTAAATACAAATGAAAGCTCTGGCAATGCACTGCCCTTTTATACCTTTTGAAAATTATGCTACTGCTACCCGTATAATTGTATATTGATACCTCATGACTTTTGTCACGTCAGTGAAAACGTAAATAATTGTGTTGTTGCTAAATCTGTGTCGGGTTGATTTTTAAAGGAAATAGTGCTTGGTTAGCTTCATATATAAAACTTCACAGAAAGGACAGACGTGAGCTTCGGTATTGTATTTTCTTTTACTATCAGTTCTTTAATTAATTTAGAGTAGGCGAAGTAGACTGCGGGTTTGGTTATGGTGGGAAGAGGAGATGGTGTAGCAAAGGACAAGCAAGGAGCGATGTTGTAGAATGGAAGTGAACAAACGAGTGGAAGGGGAGATAAAATTCCTCATAGGATTTAATTCTAATTGAATGTGAAAAACTAATACCAGAGCAATGCGGGGCAGTTACGTTTGTAATTAACGGATTAAAATATATCTTCAATAAAACTTAAATTTGATTATATTTCATACATGTTCACCTAAATCCTCGAAGAAAGTGCAGTTATCGGTGTTTAATCTTTACGTAAAATAAGGGTAACGACATGAACAACGTCTATTTAATATTATACCTGCACCTTTTCTTGAGCCCCGGATTACTACCCTCACTCCTTTACTAACATTAGTTTAATACAGAATAAATGATACGAACGGGCATTGTTGACAAAATCTGGTATCAAAAATATTCGCTCCCGTGTAGTGGAATCTATTTTTCTTCGAAAAAACGAGCTACAGGTTTGATAGAATAGTTCTGTCGACAAAATAATCAATCCTCTCGCATCTAGCAAAACGAGAGCTCAAGAAACCGTGCGCGGATAATACATAACGTGGTAAATAAATGTTGGAACAACGGTTTTTAAGATAACATACATATAAAAAAAATTTAATATAACAACGACCAATGATTGATTACTTTTTAATTGTAAACTTCTGTGATAAGCAAAGAACCCCTGAATTAATTTGAATGCGAAAATCGGCATCGAGCGATAGTAATAATAGGATTGTGTGCAGGCTCGGGAATCAAAGATTATACGTTGTTAGGGCAACCAAGAAACAAAGTGTAGTATTTCATGCTTGGTGTCATATTTCGTTTGGGGAGACACGGCTCCGGAGACATTATATGCAAAATGTGTGGAGAGGGCCTTGAAAGCCGTGATTCTATGGAAAGGTGAACATTCTCACACTAGAAAGGTATTGAACAGAACACATCGAAAACAATCGGCGATTTACGAATATGTTTTCAGCATAGACTGAGTATTAGTTAAATGATAGTGAAGTGAGTAACTTGTGTTTAATTTTGATAGCTTGACATTGTGCAGGAAGTCGAAGTAATTATTTGGAATGAATTATGATGGTAATTTTTATTATTGAAATTTGTGACTTGATTTCAAAAGGACTCCGTGTTCGAAGATATTTAGATTAGGTTAGCTCTGTAGATGCGAGGAATTTTCAATAAGCTAGCTGAAGATAGACATTCGCGCGTAGGTGTTTCATCGAAAGCACTGCCAGGGCAAGTCGCAACCGCATATTGGTTTATTGTAAATTAAACTTAAAAACTACCAAATACTTGAGAATATTCCTGAAACATCTTTAATTTATTCTAGTGATTGGCAGGAACGAGATAGTAGGGATACCCACATTCCACGGACGTCGATCCGAAGATATCCGAGAATATATCTGAGAAGTTGTCGCAGTAAGCATATTACCTTTTTTAAAAGCCGTACGGAATCTTAATGTTTGTAAAGATAAAAAAAGTGTATGATTTCATTAATTAGCTCATTAGAATTTGTATAAATGTTAGAATAAATATTAAAATTCTTATTTTTCGCTGATAATTTTTAGCAGTTGCCATCAATTTAAT
The DNA here is from genome assembly GCA_011170035.1 of Teleogryllus occipitalis. NCBI lineage: Eukaryota > Metazoa > Arthropoda > Insecta > Orthoptera > Gryllidae > Teleogryllus > Teleogryllus occipitalis. The sequence goes on along the minus strand of BLKR01015849.1, from coordinate 24,329 downwards.
AATTGGTTTCAATCAATAGAACTTTCAGGAATCGTGATTCTGTATAGAACTACACGTCCACGATAAACAGGTAAGGAGTAAAATGTTGCATGTCGAAACCCATGATTAAAATTGAAAGTGAAATTAATAAAATAATACATAACATTGAAAGTATTTATGAACCTAGCAGGGCAACGGAAGAAATAACAATATTGATAATAGCACTGGCAGACATTCCCTTCATAACATTGTATAATTGTTTGTAAATAATATCAATATTTAATAATATTAAATGTATCGTAAAAGAAGTAGTTCTCACTTCTCTGTGATTGGTCAATTACCTGTACTATAATGAACCTCTACTATAATACACGTTTTATAATTGAATTCTAAAGATGAAACAAAATTATGTTAAAGCATTTATACTGGGTCAGGCAAAGATGCATGGAGGTATAGAAAGCTACATAACACAATATTTTGGAAGGCTTGCTTTGAGTTCACGGTAATTATAGGTACTGTGTACGAACAGGCAGTCTCTGAGAGTTTGCATAAAAACTTGTTTCACATTGCTTATATATACGTGAAGCCAACAACTGATTAAATTGTTGCTCCACCGCCTCTTAAAAGACCTGACAAAAGGTTAATTAATAGTTAAATTGGTGAATTTTTGTGTAGGTTTTATTTGATCGTATTGAAGCTTTCGATAACGACGCAGAAGCCGGCTACCTTACTTTGTTTGCGCAGAATTTAATATCGTCTCCGGAAGGGTGCTCGGCGCGGGCTCTCAGGCGCTCTAATTGTAAGCGGCGTGGAGAGAGGGGATCATCGCGGCGGCCTCTTATCTTGGATCGAGGCGGAGGCGGAGTCGAGCTGGGGGTGGGCGTGGTGAGAAGAGGTGGGGCGGAACCGTGAACGGCTGGGAGGGTCTCACGGAACGAGATACAGTACAGGACGCTATGAAGCAGTTCAGGATGGTACGGAGCGGTACGGAACGGTACATGGTGGTTCGAGGTGTTCGCAACACTCCTGGGTGGTACGTGGCTGGGCGGTACGTGGCTGGGCGGTACGTGGCTGGGCGGTACGTGGCTGGGCGGTACGTGGCTGGGCGGTACGTGGCTGGGCGGTACGTGGCTGGGCGGTACGTGGCTGGGCGGTACGTGGCTGGGCGGTACGGGGCTGGGCGGTACGGGGCTGGGCGGTACGGGGCTGGGCGGTACGGGGCTGGGCGGTACGGGGCTGGGCAGGACGGGGCTGAGGGTATGAATCAGAGAGTTGTCGGGCTGTGCGGTACGGGGATGGGTAGTACAAAGTTGGGCAGCACGAAGCTGAGTGGTACGGACGGTATGGGTTGGGGGGTACGGGGCTGGGCGGTTCAGGGCTGTGCAGGACGGGTGAGCAGTAAGGGGCTACATGTACGAAGATAGGGGGTACCAGGGCTGTGCAGTACGGGGATGGGTAGTACGGAACTGGACGGTACGAGGACGAGTGTTAAGGGGCGGTACGTTGTCGGGGCGTACGGGGCTGAGTGATATAAGGTTGGACGGTTTTGGGCGATACGGGGAGGTAACGGGCTGTAAGGGGCGATACCTGACGGTTCCGAACGGTATGGAATTGTACAGAGTTAAGGGGTGGAATGGGTCGTTTCAATTTGACTCGGGGTGGTACGTAGTGTACTGGGCGGTGTGGGGTTGAACGGAGCAGTTCCAGGCAGAACGGGGCGCCGCATGATGAGGAACCAAGGGGGAGGTCGGGAGGCGGGACGAAGTTGTAGGTGGCAAAGCGAGGCTGGCCGGACGAAGGAGTGGGAAGGCACTTCGGAACTGAGGAGGGAAGGGTGCCGCGTAATGCGTAGAGGTGCCATCTGAGGAGGAATAAGGGTCGGCAATCCGCCGTCAATTGCTCTTTGAAGGTCTCCGACAAAAGGAGATCAGGGAGCGAAGCAAACGTTGATTCTGGAAATGAAATTCTCACAAAGGTAGGAATGGACTTCAGAGGGAAGGAAGAGGATTCGTCTTTTATGAGGAACTGAGTCGTCTTGTATTTATTTACTTTAGGTTTGTATATTTTACGTATTTTCTGGCACTAGGATACAATATATTTTCCTCTTGCATAGTATATTACTGTTTTCTTGGTTATATGTCACTTTGAAAATAAGCACTTCAGTTAGAAGCCAACGGAAAGTTCAGCACTTCAGTTAGAAGCCAAGGGAAACGACATTTCTTCAAAGTAGATAGAGTAGTTATCGCATAAGAAGTTTTGATGTTTTTTATAATTTGATATATTTCAATCTGGAGGGTTTTGGTACTGAAATTTTGTATGTCTGTGAGCTGTTTTTTCGTTAATGAAAGAAGATATTTTGAATGAAAAAATTGCAATTATCCAAATTTTTAATTTCAAGTGAACAGCTTCATACATGGAACTAACTACTTGTAATATTATTTTCTACTTTTTTAGTTAGAAACAGTAGAGTAACGTAGGTGAAATGGGTCAAGATAATAACATATGCAATTATAAACGATTTCACTCATGCATTATTTATTGGATATCTGAATCTATTGATTTTTCACAGTAGAAATTCAGAAATAAGAAATCTAGTTAAATACCTTTATTTCTTCATTATAGATATTGACCGACACAAACAAATACATGCATTACATAAAGCGTGAACATTGAAACCAGTTTGTAAACGGACGTTTTGAGAAAATGAAATTTAAATGCCACTCCATTCACCATGGACCGGAATTCAAAAATCAAAGTAGTAGCCAAGGCCAAGCATACATGGAGATAATGTGCTTGAACATTTTTAATTTGATTTAGTGCTTACAAAATCTTGCTTATTGATTCTTGGCTCATTGGATCATTATTTTAAAAATAAACGTTTTACACATCCACTAGAAAAAGCCGTTTTTATAACCATGCATAATATGCTACATGTTCAATTTTTATCACTAGAACTATAATTGAGATGTTGCACAAATGTGCAGGTAACACTCTAAAGAAATCATACTTTCACCTAATGCATTAGCTACTACGTGCATGTGTGTAATAGTAACCAATCGATTTGTATATTGGAAAATGAAAGTATGTCTTTAAAAAGTAGTGCATGACACACGCGGTAGAAGTGATTTTATTTTATAGGATTGCGTCACGCGGCCTGCCGGCCTCATGTCGCAACCTTTCCTTCTCGCAAAATAGAACGCCACATTTCCTTCATATCAACCATAACTATTCTGGAGGTGTAGACTAGCGGTGCGTAAAGAGCCGCTCGGGCCCCAGGCGAGGGGCGCGGGCGCGCCTGCGCAGAGCCACCTCCCCGAGGAAGGCCACGGTCGCCGCCAGCGCCCCCAGGCCCAGCACGGCGGCCGGCTGCGACAGCGCGGCCAGGCGCAGGGGGCGTGGCTCCTCGGCGGGGGCCGCGCGGGGGACGGAGGGGGCCAGCGCGGGCCCTCGCCGCAGGGAACCCCGGTCGCGCAGCTCCCGCCGCTCGTCGCTGCGGGGCCGAGGAAACCAAGCGCTCACCACGCAGCCACGCCCCCTTACACACAAGGTTCGTCCCAAAAGTAATGCATCGATCAAGGAATTAAACGGCGGTTGAGTATTCCAACGGACATCTGTGGGGGGGATCACAGGTACAAAATAAATTTAAGACCGCAGAGAACGGATGTCGAGAAATTCTCTTTCACCAATCGAACGATAAGGGATAGGAATTGATTGCTCCCAAAAAACCTTTGATACCCTTTCCTCGAAGCGTGCAACAGTTTAGGAAATAAATTTAGGGTATTTCTAAGTTTATGAGGTCGTTAACTAACAATTTTAAGTTAAACAGTGAAGTGAGGTGTCGTGCAGTGTAGAGCAGAGAAATAATAAAGGAAATGTTATAAGTGATATAGTGAAGTGAAATGAAGGACAATGCAGTGCGGTCTTAATTGAATAAACACTCAGTGCGGCTTTAAATGATAGAAGTTTCTTTTCTTTTTCTTCATTTAATTTAATGTTTTAAGAACCATCAGTTTATTATTATTATTATTATTATTATTATTATTATTATTATTATTATTATTATTATTATTATTATTATTATTATTATTATTATCGTTATTATTATGGCATTCTTATATTATTTATGAATAATTGCATGACATTTATTATCTTATTTATGTAATTAATTGCCACCGGGTTACACCCAAGTGCAGTTTAAGTAAATTTTTCTTTATCTTTATCTTTGAGTTAGACCTGGAAACAAAGGGCCAGAGCGAGGTGAAGCCTGCCTCAGCGTCTTCGCGACCCAAGAAGGTTCGTGTGATCATATCGCGCGTGAAAGTCTTGCTTACTGCCCTTTTGCTGTGCACAATGAGTTTACACCTACTGGACACACCGTATAGGCCTAGTTCTACAAACAAGGGCTCCAGAGACTCAACTCCATAGTCACTCGCGAAAGGAGATCAGGGCTTCGAGAAAGCTTCGCCACGGCAAGACACCGTCCCGCATTGCCTTCCTTATCGCCGACTACCTTATCCGCATTGGTGAGGCCACACAAACGCCCTATAGTCCCGACCTTACTCTGGCGGACTTATTTTTGTTCCCTCGACTGAAAAATGTCATGACGAGAACGCATTTCAAGATTTCAGACAATATCGAAGAAAGTACGACGAGAGCTCCAAAGGACTTTTTCACCGAGAAACTCCTGGGAGCGTACGAGGCTTGGAAATCATGCTGGCAAAAATGTATCGACTCACAAAGGTCGTACTTTGAAGAATATTAATTTGCTGTAACTATCTGATTAATAAATTTGTTTTTTAAAATGCGACGCATGACTTTTAGGACATACCTTGTATACTGATTCTGGGCAAAAGAGTGTGAAGAATGGAAGGGAAAAACAAAAGTTGAGAAATATTTATTTATTCATTCATATTTTGCTGAGATTGATTGGGTGGTTGGTTGATATTTCGGGGCACGTTTGCTGCTGTAGTCATTAGTCCTGTCAGTGTAGAAAATGTTTTTTACACCTCGAGTTGGCGCTGTTCCCTTCCAAGGGATCTTTGTGATACGCTGCTGACCTACACGATGACTTTTGCGGGAAATACCCGCTACCAAGCCTTTGGAGATACTACTGTTCTTGACAAGTCGTTTGCAGAGGGAGGTTCAGATGTACTCGTTCTTGAAACCTTCAAATTAACTCTCATATTTCAAATGCCAAATGGTAGTTTGTGGGACTTTACAGATGGTATCAAACGTTGATTACTTTGTTATTCATATCATTTTAACTTAAGCATACCGAATATTCCCAAATAGGAGATTTATTTTTATTAGTAATGAATATTCAGACGAAAGGCAATTAACCTTTGATCAGTATACTTGGCAAGCGGATACGTACCACTTGTAAAATGATTTCTACCTCACTTATCATTCTTACTTTAAAGATAATTGCACAGCTGTACGTAAGAAATATGTAGAGTTCTGAACGATGTGTATACATTCTGGGATACTAATGGATGATCAAAATTGTAAACTTATTTAAATTTCTACAAGTTTTCCAAAACTTATTGCAACTAAGAAAGGGACATCGACAAAAAGACACCTCCTGGTTCTCCTTTTCTTTCTTTCCATTTCACTCCTTCTTTCTCTGACCCAGTCGTTCCTTCTCCTACTTTCATCATTATCTCTTTATCTTATTTTCTGTTTGTTTTTAACACTTTGTGTTTATCTTACCCAGTTGCTCTAGTGCAACTATGGAGGCACAGACTGAGATTGTAATGTTAGTTGGGCTAAGATACAAGTAGGGCGGAAAAAGACGGTCTGTGTGCCGAGGAAAGGGTGATAATGGATCTCCGGACAGAATGGAAAAGGAGAAAAAAGTGCAACGCAACGCTCAACGCAAAGGAACGCAACTTGTCCATGCAAACAGGACAGTGGGCACTTGCTCGCAGATACAACTGCCATGAATTCAAGGCTTCGATTTCTTATATTATCCATGATACGTTTTCGTGTTTGTTAGCAAACGTGTATGTGAAAATAATTTAATTAACGATGCATATAGATCTCAGGAGCAGATAGTTTCATATCATCACTCTCAAGGAAGTGATCCATTCCCCGCACAAAGGTCTGGTAAGAATTAACAGAGTGAGAGCACAGTGAGATGGCGCCAAGCTGACTCAATGATCACTTATGGGACAAATGACCTCAGTAGTTGACACGCTCGTAATCAATACTCATTCACTGACTCATCCCCCAGGTGAATCTATACGTGACAAAGTCAAAGATGACAAGAAATTATCTTCGTGATCAAATGGTTAAATACTACACGCGCAAACCAGAATGAACAAAATTGTCGCAAACCTCGACAGTGTCACTAGCTGAGATAGCTCAGAGCAAAAACGGTGACACTGGCCGCTTTGTCTTAGAGTACGAATCCTGTTGATGGCGGATTTTTCACACTACTCTTACAGCTGGGTCGAATTAAAGCACTGTCTGGAGGAGAATTCTATTAACCGGCTTCTGTAATCATTTTCCATAAGTTATGCTATCAATACAAGGAAAAACCCGAATAATTACCGTAACAAAACGAGTGATTAGTCGCGAGCGATCATTCTCTTCTCGTTCTTTTTCCCTCCTCCCCGTCTTACACTTACTTAAACAACACTACCAATAATATCGGGAGGCAAGTCGGATACTCTGGGTTTGTCCAAGCTCGTACGTTGCCCCGCTACCCATGAAGGGGATATCTCCCGCAAGTCGACGTGTAGGATGCTGCGAAATCTCCCGTTTGATCGCGGGACAGACACAACATGCGTAATACCTACAGGACTAGTACCATACAACTTTGCCCACCCGGAAACACGAACTAATTGTGCGTACCTGTGTATCTTGAGCACGATGCCCGCCTGCACGGTCGTTTGCAGGATCCGGAGGAAGCGGCCGTGCAGGGGCCAGCGCGGCCGCGTCTGGAAGGAGATGAAGGCCGGCGCGAGCACGCACTGCGGCACCAAATGCGCCAGCGGAGCGCCCGTCGCCTCGTCCGTCATGTTGGGCCCCTCCAGCAGCAGCTGCAGGTCCATGGGCGACCCCACGAACGCAGGGCCCGCGCCCGCCGCTGACAGCTCCCGCCGCGCGCGGCCCATCGACGGCGGCGCGCGGGAGTAGGGCACGTGCCTGAGCACGCACGCAAGCAACGCACCCCTCACTCTCTCTCTCACTCTCTCTCATTGTCTCTCTCACTCTCTCTCGCTTTCACTCTCTCTCGCTCTCTCTCGCTCTCTCACTCTCTTTCACTCTCTCAAACACTATCTCATTCACTCTCTCTCATTCACTCTCTCATTCACTCTCTCTCATTCACTCTCTCTCATTCACTCTCTCTCCCACTATCTCACTATCTCTCACTATCTCACTCCCATTCTTTCTCAGTCTCTCCCCCTCCCTCTCACTCTCTCGCACTATCACACTCTCTCTCCCACTCTCACAATCTTGCACTCTCTCTTCCTCTCCCTCTCTCATTCTTTTTCACATTCACTCTCACTCTCCCACTCTCTATCTCACTCTCCCACTCTCTATCTCACTCTCCCACTCTCTATCTCACTCTCCCACTCTCTATCTCACTCTCCCACTCTCTATCTCACTCTCACTCTCTACCTCACTCTCCCACTCTCTATCTCACTCTTCCACTCTCTACCTCACTCTCCCACTCTCTCTGACTCTCACACTCTCTATCTCACTCTCTCTCACTCTCACACTCTCTATCTCACTCTCTCTCACTCTCACACCCTCTATCTCACTCTCTCTATCTCACACTCTCGCTCTCACTCCCTCTCACTCTCACTCTCGCTTTCACTCTCTCGCTTTCACTCTCTCTCGCTTTCACTCTCTCGCTTTCACTCTCTCGCTTTCACTCTCTCTCGCTTTCACTCTCTCTCGCTTTCACTCTCTCTCGCTCTCACTCTCTCTCGCTCTCGCTCTCTCTCGCTCTCACTCTCTCTCGCTCTCACTCTCTCTCACTCTCTCTCACTCTCACTCACTCTCACTCGCTCTCACTCTCTCTCTCTCACTCTCTCACTCTCTCTCACTCTCACTCTCTCGCTCTCTCTCGCTCTCACTCTTTCTTTTGGTCTCTCTCTCACTCTCGCTCATCTCCCCGCAGGGAGTCGCGGCTGCGTAGGTGATCACGACCTGTGGTGGAGAGTTGTAGACAACCACCCAGTCCCTAAATGTCACGGTGCAACGCACATGATTAGCTTCAAGTTGGAGGCAGTGAGAAGTCATATGCCAAACTCCGTGTTGTCGGACTTGCTCGGTAACTCACCAGTTAGGTCAATCATGCATACCCTTAGTCTGGATTGGGCCAAGAGGCGTTCGTATGAGCGCTTCGGATCCCACATACAGAAGTCCAGAAGAAGAACACGTACTTCCCCCTCGGGTAGTCTAGGTCCTGGCGATAGTCATGTCAATAGCTTAAAGTTGGCCCCCAGATAGGCTCTCAGCTTCGCTGTGGCAATGACCTGATACTCTGGGCAAAAAGGAGGGACTTGTTTCAGGAGAATATGAGTAGCGCATTGTTTGGTCTCCGACACTAGCCTGGATAGCTAGTAGTTCTGAGTTGGCAGGGCGGCCCCACCCTGGCATTGTATAGGAAAGTTGCCGTGAGGGCAAACGGTGTTCTGGGGGGAACCCGATACCAGCCTTGCACACCGCCGCAAGCACACCGCCGTCGGCACACCACCGCAGGCACACCACCTCACATTTCCAGCAACACATTCACTGTTGTCCCTCAAACAGTGGTCCGTGAAGGTGCGTGTAGGAACGGTCCAGTGACTGTGGTTCTGGAGACGAGTCGCCTAACGAACAACGCCTTCCGTAGCACAGGTGCATTTTATGGACCATATTCGGGTCCATACTTGGGTAGCTCCAACTAGTCCTGCCCTCAGCAGATGAAGGGTGGTCATTGCAAATATAAATATTGTAAAATTAACAATAAATAGTATGTGCAATGTGAGTAGGTTGAATTCAGACAACCTCTGCTTCTTCCCTCAACCAGCGCCATCCCTCTCTCCTCCTCCGGGCAGCTCACAGCCTGGCGCGGCGTAAGCTTGTCATTGTATAGAGAAGGTCCCGTTCAGTCCGCGAAGCAACCCCCTCTCTTCCTGGCCATTCTTCCCTTTCAAGCCTCTCGGCGTACTTGTGCGTCGGCGGGGGAGGGGGTGAGGATAAAATCGAAAAACTTCGGTGACCATCGCGGGCATCCGTCCCACTGGTAGAACAAGTAGATGTGTGGGGTGGAAGACCACGCAGGGTGAAGACTTATCTTCTCTTTCTTTCTTCGGCTCCTCTCACGTCTCTAACCAATTTTTCCCTCTCTTCTCTAGTCTCTTTCATTTGTTCCATGTGTTAAATTTAAAATTTAAGACTCGCTTTGATTTGTGAAAGTGTGTGCTACAACTTCATCTTCAAGCCATCAATCATCTGAGAAGCCAGCTGAGAAGAATTTACTTCTCTAGCCTTTAAACAATAACATTGTATATAGGTTAAGCATGGTAGCATAAGTTAAATTTTTTGTCATCTTTTATCTTATAACTGGTATATCAGAAAAATCAAATTGTGATCTTATGGCCATAAGGAGGTGTCAAAAAGACAGCATTTTGTTATAAACATCAACTTTTATTCTTAATTTGTCTTTGAGAAAAAATTGGTTCTTCATGTCACTAAATTTAATACTTTCAAAACAGGTTTTTATTGATTCTAAGGAAATGAGCAATAGAAATGGATTGTTCTAACAAAATATCAAATTTACATCACATTTGTGATAGAATGGAACCATCGTTTTTCTTCTGAAAGGCTAAATTAACAATTTTAGAGCAAAATAAAAAATTATTCATCAACATGAATGTTTCCATTAACCGCGCATAGAGCGTCCTGCTTTAGTTGCAGCGCCTTTCAGCAGCAAGCCCGCCGAACACTCGCGTTTTGTAAGTTGCCTATTTCGCAGGCGCATTTAATTTCTTTGTACTACAATGAACTTCTAGCTCTCTTTCTTGAATCGATACCTACTCCGTCACGCTTCGCTGACGAAGTAACTTCCCCCTCCACCTCTGTGGAGCTCTATATAAGCGCGGCGCGCCTCTGCCGCTTTGCCACTCCTTTGCCACTCCTTTGCCATTCCCATGCCATTCTGATATGTAAACGTTACTATGCTCGAGTTTTGAGGGCCCAGATCCTTATGAGTCGTAATTTGTATTTTGAACATTGGTTTTGCGTATGAGGGGTTCTATGCCCAAGTTGGGTTAAGTTTGTTGTTATGATGTGGAACTGGATCCTATTCTAAGTGTGTGTTATCTTTCGAGTTTGTGTTCATGAATTGATTCGCCTTTCTCGCTTTTGTGCATCTTTTGCTCTTCTTTTTGTGTTTACAGCCCCGCGTTTGGCGTAATGGTGGCGCGTGGACTGCTCGTAGCCTCAAGTTATGTATCTTGAGTGCTAAAATATTGGTCTGTACATTTCTAATGTGTTTTTTGTGAATGTTACAGTGCCTAGCTTCAATCGTGAGTAAGATGACCTCTGTCGCATTCGACTTTAAGGAGCTTTTTGAATAGACGGCAGCAGAACCCGTACGATCAGCTTGTCGATCGTGGTTCCCTCGAAGCTTCGTCTCTCTGGCTCCGTGAGTTGCAGACACGTAACTCGGGCAAGAACTTGGTGGGCGTGGAAGGCCAACAAGTTGTTTGTCGAAGCCGTAGGGGGCGTGGATAGGCCGCTCGGCACTCGCCGCAGAGCAGATATGCAGCTTTAAGCGTTTGGTAAAAGGGCAGTAGGTTAAGGATCCATTTTCATGAATGGATTAATTCGATGTTCACTTATACGCAAAAATATTTAATTGTTCAATACTGTTGTTTTATTCAGTTTATCACTAACTTTTTGTAAAGAAAGGTAGCCGAAAAGATTATCTTTCACTCGTTTAGCTGCTCAAGAAATGTGCAACATTGATTGTAAACCATCCTAAGTATTGCAACTGGTCCATCTAACCTAACATTAATCATACATTGGTTTATCACGATCATCTATTACACTAGAAAAGAAGAAAATTCTATAAATGACGCATTCGCTGCGTCAACTCGTATTCTTTCCGCTCAGCCTCGCTAGTTGGCCATATCCTGCCTAATCCGATCTTGTTCATACCGTAGCTTAGAATATCTAAATGCAATACGGATTAAGTTAAAACTCTTTTTTTATACATTGACTAATTGCGATGTGAAAGTGTGATTTTGAAGTGTTCCAGTTACGATTTATGAATATATAATATTTCATAGAAATAAAATTATTGGTTGAAACTTCTTTGTAGAACATATGTAATATTATAATAGATTCTATATGTGCATCTCGGCAACCCATCAATCCACTTTAAATGTAACGTGATTTGAAATGTAACACTTTAATAGTATATAACGACTGATGTGATTGCTTCCACTTGTAAGCCTTACGTAACGTACATACAGAGAGGCAAAAAAATCATATTTACTTAGCCAGCAGTTTCCAAATCACATCAGTTTTCTCGACGTCCTCGAACATGGTCGGGAGATTGTCAATGCCGTACACTCTGGAGACTTCGTTAACAACCTCCTCGAGTGTCTGCAGCTGCGGAGAGTCGCCAAGAACAGCTAAGAAACCCATGAAGCGGCCGGTGAAAGCGTTCACCATCACGAGGCCAAAGGCGCTCAGCAACAGGAACAGGAAGTTTCCTCGGCGGTCCCTGTCGCGGGCCACGAAGCCCCCGTTGATGAACGCGTCCACGATCTCAAGCCACACACTCCTGGAAACAAATGCCCTTCGAGTAGAGGGGGACAATATGTTAAATTCCCCTGGAATCAGAGTGAGTAATGCACTTCAGGTTAGAATCTGCTAAAAATGGTTAAAGCCTCTTGTTACAGTTTCCAATTGAAGAAAAAAGGCAACAGATCACCAAATTCATGTTTCTGTACGTGTTGGGGATCTCAAGGTCGTTGAGAACGAGACTTTTCAGGAGAGAGAAGTGGTCGTACAGTTTTCTTAGTGAAACAGAGCAGAGTAAATGAAGAAACTTTAACAATTTAGAATTCAATATCATTGGAATGCCTCAATTCTCATTAAAAAACTGTTCTGCAACGAGAACAAACTGGTTTATTAATTTAAGACAATTTTGTTTCTAATGATTCTAAGGTTTGTATTTTAATGAGAATTTCTATGTTCGTCATAACAGGATAGAGCTTGCGGTCTGAAAACTGTCCACCAAGATGAAAAGTCATTTAAAAGGAGTTTTTAATTATCAAATGGGTGTGCTTATTATTATGGGGATACAATTTATAATAGAGAAATATAACATAATCATTCAGATGCAATTAGAGATTAGTATACAATGAGTTTCTGAAGTATAAACAACACAATGTATTAGCGTTGAAATTATTGAATTATACTTATGCTACATGTGAAATTGACATTAGAGCGAAGAGAATATTTTAGATCAAAGACGGATTGTTCACATAATTTGGGATTTATGGGGTTTGAAAGCATCGATCCTAATAAGCGCGGTAAAATGTATCGTGTAACAGAGAGAAAGTACATAATGAATTGTATAGGATACTTTGAGATCTGAATGCCACAATCTAAGGATTGAAATGCCGCCTACCTACGACCTATGAGTCGAATGGCCCCCGCGAACATTGCGAGGCTGACTCCTGTCGCCGTCCAGGTGTCGGCGCAGAAGGATTGCAAAATGCTCTGCTGCACCCGCCGCCGCCTCTTCATCACCACGCACATGTCGGCGCGATGGTGCGGGTACAGGTAGCCCAGTTGGCCGCTGTACGTCGCCAGCCACACGGGCGCCGAGCTCACGTCCACGGACGCGTTCCACAGGCTGTGCGCCACCTGCCGGGGAGGCACTTGCACGCAGATGCGGGTCTTGAAGCGACTCGTCACCACCTGCGCTCGCACCCAACAGGGCATTCACTTGATTAAGCGACATTGATTGATTGATTGATTGATTGATTGATCGATTGATTAATTAATTGATCATTCAATTGATTAATTAATTGAGTAATTGATTGATTGATTAATTGATTGTTTGATGTTTCTGAACACGTCAACTGTTAGTCATTAGACATATTAGTGTAGTGAATGTTTTATCCCTGAATATGTGGTAGAGTAGAGCAAATAAATATACGTTCGTGTGGGAGTAAAGCAAGACAAGAGGACAAAGAAGAGGAAGGAAAAATCGTGGGCGGTCCGCACTTGAAAGCACTTTGTGGAATTGCAAAAATCTTGAGTGATAGCGTAAAAGGGTTTGCGTTTCAGGCTGTTGTACCGAAGTTCGCGAGTTCAAACCCCATCAAAGACGGGGATTTTTAAGGGCGCAAAAATCCTTCATGCATCCTAATTTGGATGGGTACAAGGCCGCTTGTCTCATGTTGTAGATTTATTGCATGTAAAAGATTCTTAAGCTTAAAAGACGAGCGAGAGACGACTTAAAAAGCGTAGCGAAATTTGCGCGGTATGGAGCAAGAGCTGGCCTGACGGCCTGAACCTCGGCACGTTAAATAAGGCGTCATTGATTGATTGATTGACCCTCTCCCAAAAAGGCTGAAAAGGAGTTTACCCAATACCTCCGCATTAGAAGTGACTATTTCTGTCTGAGATGGGCCTACGGGCTACCTTCCGTAGCAGATGAGAGAGATCTCCCGCTCTGACAAAAGCAAGAGAAACAATGGAACAATAGTGTGCGTGACTTCACAGGGAAGTGGGGTCAGATTGAGAAATTCTTAAAAGTCTATTGATTGATTTTTTCGTGTTTCCTGGCGCGTCAACTGCTTTGGTCATTAGTCCCGTTAGTGAAGTGCATTTGTTTCTCGGAAGAAGGCGGTGATCTTCCCCCGCTGGATGGCAAGATCCGGCGCCGACATACCGTCGGCTAGTGCGGTTTCCCCCTAACCAGGACTCTCCCACCAGCGGGGCACTGCCCCAGCCGGGACAAGCTCTAAGATACCGACCGGTCTCCCGGAATATCTGCTAGTATAGAGCATATTAGTGAAATTGTGTGTGTGTTTGTGTGTGTAAGGGGAGACGATAGGACAAGGAAGAGGAAGGACAGATCGCGCGCGGTCCGTGGCCCGTTTGGTAAGGTACTGCTCTGGCATTCGCCTGGTGTTGATCGGAGAAACCACGGAAAACTACCGATCAGAGCAGCCGGCCGCTAGAATTCTTCTCCAGACAGGGACTGAATTCGACCTAGCTGAAAAGCTAGTGTCGAAAATCCTGCCGCCGTCAGGACTCGAACCTAGGACCTCCCGGTCAGAGACGCTGCAGGGACATCAGTTGATGCACTGAGCTACCGCTCCCGGTCCCTAAAAGTCTAAGGAACATGTCAACAGAGATCCACAAAACCCAATTCCATATGAACTCTTAAGCACAGTTTCCATTTTATTTCAAAAATGATTAAACATTTTCTTTAAATTATACATTCCATAGTGCAAAGTTCCCTTAACAATATGGCCCAAGTTGAATTTCACAAAGGTCTTCAAAAACGAGTTCTCCTTTCAAAAATTGCAAACATTAACTTAGCATATATATTTGTTATTGATGCGAGATACTTCTTTTTCAAAGAAATCGGGACTACATTATTAGTTATTAATAAATACTTTAGAAACACTTTTTTTAATTAATTTGTAATTTCACGTAATCGTAAGTAAAATCGTCGCCCTTTGTGTGAACTATGTAAACAAGATATTCTCAAAAATATCTCTAATATTTTCTTTAAATATTTTATGAGAATGGCACACGACATACTGATGTTTTTCGCACACGTGACATTTTTAACAAAGCTTTTGAATTTTCCAAAATTAAAGATAATTATTTTTTTCCGGAATAGATGCATCATTGACTGTGAACTTTCGTACAACGGCGGTGGAAGCTAGCATGTTGCACAATAATTCTTTGCCCTCAAGTTAAAATTCCAGTCCAAAATATTAAATGTGCGTTTTGGGAACAAACGAAGAAGTTGGTTTAGAATCCGTGAGGTGTTAGATCACCAGTTGATTTAATCCGAAGTTGGCTGACAAAATATATTGAGAGCAAATATGAAAAATGTTTACAAAGATTTAGTTAATATAATTATAATATAGTTAGTATAATATTACAAAGCATTTACAAAAAAAAGATATAATATAACTGTTGTAGCTCAAAAGTGTTTTACTACTAATTATATAATTGAAACTTCATGCATTTTGTCATGGATATTAGAATACTTATTCGTATTCCCACTTGTGATTATCAATTGCTTTATCTTGGTTCAAATTGCACCAATAACATATGTTTGCCTCTTTTTTTGCTATAATCGATTTCATGAGTTGTGAATGTACAATAATATCTTTGCTTCATCGTGAAGTGTATGCGATGTCTCTGAATAAACTGTACAAACTTTTTAGGCCAGATGGGGGGTGAAAAATGATAACGTTTTATTTATGAACATATATTAGGATATTTCATATTGTGTTTTTCATATATTTCATATGTGACATTTGCCCCTAATTGTTATACAATTCAATACACAGGTGTTCTGCAGGTAAATGAAATCATCTTTATCGTGTCAGAATGTGTGTTCTTTGTATATGTACTTGCCTAAAAGAAAGGGCGTATGTCACAGGTGTAACTCCGTCATACACGCTAATGGGTAAAAATACAATATTTTGACCTCTACTTACTATAGAAAAATGTACACATCGGTAGATATTTATAAACCCTGGCCAATTCCGTTCACAGTTTATTCGTGCTCATAATGCAAACATAATTGATATTTTTTATTATGAACATAGGAAAAGAACTTATTTTAATTTACGAGTCTCTGAAGTAGTTATAAATAATATCACATTACCTTAATTAATTTTTCATCTGGTGTTCTTGTTGAGTTGCATCTGCCGTACGTAATAGAAAAACGAACACTTTCTTCGGATTGAAGAGAAACATTTTGCTTAGTCTCAGAGCTTTTATTGTTTTTTTGTGAAAGATCGGGCAATAGACAAACTTTACCACTGCATGATTTTGACGAACGGATTACTGCACTTAAAGATGAACCAAACAGAGCAATAAATATCAAGATATTTTTCCACCGAATACTCATGTGAAAGATTTCCTTCACCAGTTTTGGTTAGTTTACTTGCGAGTTTTGGTGTACTATTAGAGAAAGACTTGAAATCTCCTTCATAAATGCACTATTTCCCTCTTTTTCCCGAACAAAAGCGCTTCTCTCTGCCTACCGTTCCCATTTTTTTTACTTTTTTCGAGGTGACGAAATTTCCTTGGCATGTTTTAGATTAATTGTCGACTAATTCGAATCAATAGAAGGGTTGCGACAGGGCAAGCGACAACACAGACGACCGCTGATGATGTTTGTGCGACAATGGGTTTCGAATTTGGTTTCGAAATGGGTTTCGAATTTCTCATTGCCAATCGTTTCGTGGTAGTACAATTTAACGACATATATATATATATATATATATATATATATATATATATATGTCATAGCATATGAATACCATTTTGTTTTTTATAAATAAGCATAGATTTTGAATAATTTGAAAAGTTGCTTTTCATTCTAAGATTATACTACCTGAACTTTTTAATTTTATCCCATATTAAAAACATACTTTTTTATAAATGCGACAAGACGGCGGTTATGAAATCCTGTAGTGAAGTTTATTTCAAGAATTTACTTGCAAAAACAGCAGCAGGTGTAAATGAAGCAAATGCTTCTCAATGTGTGCCAGCTCGTATCGGGTTTGTTGCTGTCAACAAAATTAAGAAAACCTACTGGGACATCCTCGACACGGCTACAGCTGAGCGCGCTGTTCATATTCACGACGACGCGACGACACGCCACTCTAGGAAATGTAATGCGTTGAAAGTGAAACAACACCCGGAGGCGGTCCCTCACCACGCCAACAACGTAGTGGTTAACCCCATCGGGGAAAACCTGGATGAACACACCTTATCAGTACTCAGCAAGGGACTTAACTTCGCCACCATAGCTACGCGGGGTTACCACATCGCACATCGCCGTAGGGATCGAGTGCGAGATCACATTCCTGTCCGAAGAGGAGGCGGGCCAAATCCGCAGAGAGAACGCACGCACTCTCACTCGGGCAAAGCTACCATCCAGCAAACTCTCCTCGCAAGAACGCCTTGCTCTGTGCACTTTACGTCAGCGCGATGATGTCGTCTTGCCTGTGATCAAAGGCAACGCTACAGTTGTCATGAGGACATAGGAATACGACAAAGTGACTGCCCTACACCAGGACGAGACCTACGTCCCGCTCCAGCATAGTGCGCTAACTAAAGTTTGAGTAGTCGCGGCCAGCGTCAACAACTCGGTTAAAGACACAGCCATACCACGGCTATACGGGCTTCCTAAGATCCACAAGGCCGATGTACTTCAAGTCTCAATGTGAGCGACGTAAACTCTCCTACGCATTAGCTGGCACGACACAAACTACGTACCCTGACAGAAGATATTGCGTCGGGTGGTAGGAACTTCAGCCACTTCATCAACCTGCCGCACGGCAGGCTGCTAAAGAACACGGACATCCTTGTCAGCTTTGATGTGACATCGCTCTTTACCACAGACCCGGTTGACCAGGTAGTTACGGTTATCCAGAATAAATTAGAAGCCCGCAGACTACCCACAGAATGTCCATTTTTGCCTGACATCCGCCTTCTTCCAGTTCCGGGGCAGCGTGTATGCGCTGGTGGAAGGCGCGACCATGGGCTCTCCTTTATCGCCTATAGCTGCCAACCTTTTCATAGAGGCCTTCGAATATGAAGCACAGGAAGACGTCAGGTTAAAACTGCTATGTGGGTCAGATATGTAGACTACACGTTCGTTATATGTCCCCACGGGCAGGACACCCTCCAGGAATTTTTGGATATTCCCAACAGCGCCCATCCTAAAATCAAGTTTACCATGGAGGTGGAAAATGATGGTCGAATACTTTTCCTCGGCGTCTTGGTGAGCAGACATGACGACGGCAGCCGAGGACACACTGTATATAGTAAACCCACGCCACACGAACCGCTACCTCCATGCACCACCACTCTTCAACAAAGAACAGCGCCCTAAAATCTCTCGCCACCCGGGCAGCCAGAATCTGTGATGAGGCTAGCCTCTCTGTTAAGTGGGAAGTTCTTAAGATTTTTGTGGTTAACGGGTACAACGGACCCACAATCCAGAGAGCCCCGAATCACCCACCACCCGACTGCTCAAAGAGAAATCAGCCCCACGGAAACCGAAGACAAGACAACAATGGCACTCCGTTATATCCGGGGCATCACAGACCGGATTGGCAAAGTACTGAGACGGTTCAGGGTGAAAACTATCGAGGCCGCGTATTTTCCGCTTATGGTAATAAGCTCGGCCAAACTCTATTGCGGGTTAAGGGCCAGCTCCCGCCACTCCAAACAGCAGGAAAACACGCGGTACCCCGTAGCTGTGAGCGCAACTACATCGACGAAACTAGCAGAACGGTTGAGGAACGGCTACGCGAAAACATTCGTCACTTTAAACTAGGAAAGTCCAATGCTCATCGGTTGACCAGCACGCTTGGGAAAAGGGGCATGACTTCTGATTTGAAGACACGAGGATGCCCGCCAGAGAAGAGCGATGGTGGCCGAGACGACTTAAGAAAGCGATGGAGATTGCCAGACACGGCGACGCGGGATTTCGCCTCCACGATGCCTGGCGGATGTTGTTACGGGCCTCCACGCGTTTGCCCGACGGGTCGGACCGATCCATGCCGTTCGACCGCGGGCCACACCATGCCCTCCGACCCTGGACCCGCCTATGCTGTCCGATCGCGGGCTGGTCCTTCCCGCCCGATTCCGGGCCGTTCTGTGCCGTCCAATCACGCGCCGCGCCGCCCTTCCGATTGGTTGGTTGTTAGTGATTCCGGACGCGTCAACAGCTTAGATCATTAGTCCCGTGAGTGTGGTGCATGTTTTTACCTCGTAAGATGGCGGTGATCTTGCCCCACTGAATGGTGAGATCCGGCGCCGACTTACTGCCGACTAGCGTGATTTTCCCCTAACCAGGACTCTCCCAATAGTAGAGCACCACCTCAGCCGGGACATGCTCTAAGCTTCCAACCAGTGTCCCGGAATATGTGGTAGTGTAGTGCCTGTTAGTGTAAGTGTATGTGTGTAAGGGGAGAGGAAATGACAAGGAAGAGGGAGGAAAGGTCGCGCGCGGTCCTTGGCCCGTTTGGTAGGGTACTGCTCCAGCATTAGCCTGGTGTTGATCGGGGAAACCACGGAAAACCACCGATCAGAACAGCCGGCTGCTAGAATTCTCCTCCAGGCAGCGACTAAGTCCGACCTAGCTGAAAATCTAGTATCGAAAAGTCTGCCACCATCAGGACTGGAACCTAGGAACTCCCGGTCAGAGGCGCTGCAGTGACATTACTTGATGCACTGAGTTACCGCTCCCGGTCCTTCCGATTGTCTGACTGTACTTGGCCATATATAAACCCCAGCGCAGACCCCGCCCCCTAGACTCTCGCTACGGATGCTTGAGTGAAGTCGGCGCCGTGGCGTTGAAAGTGATATTGTATATAATGTAAATAGTGCAGTGTAATTAGTGCAGAGTGGTATGAATGTGTGAATGAATATTGTTGTAAATATAGTTCATGAATGAATGAGAGTGTGAATGTAACAAGAAAGGAAGAAAACAAAGAAACTATGAATACGGACTTCCTAAATTCTATACATTCCAACATACAATTCACTGTGGAAAAAGTAAATGAAACTAGAACTCTTAACTTTCTAGACTTGTCCATCACTTTACTGAATGACAGACATGGTTTTGACATATACAGGAAACCGACACACACCGACACTGTCATTCATAACACATCACAACATCCACCCTCTCATAAGCACGCAGCATTCCACAGTATGGTTCATAGATTATTTTCAATTCCTCTCTCTCCTCAGAACATCAGTAAAGAAATCCATAACATAAAACAAATAGCTATCAACAATGATTATAGTTGTTATTTAATTGACAATCTTATCAAAAAGAAAACTATCTCTCTTAACACAAACAATTTAACATTTCGCACTCCTACATACATAAGAGGCATTGTTTCGTCACAATAGATATACCATCATCAGCACAACAGATATACCATCCCCTTCCTTGTAACACTATTCCTAAACATTGCCAAAAAACTCAGACAATTTGACATACACGTCACATACAGCACACCAAACAATCTCCAGAACATATTTTCCCACAACAAAGATCCTATCCCCAAGTCTCTGTCATGTGGAGTATACTCCATTTCCTGTGGCAGTTGCAATGCGCAATACATTGGCCAGACCGGAATATCCTTTAATCAAAGAATCAAAGAACACATGCATGCTCTTACACACGAAACAACACAATCACACTTTCCCAGCCATCTCTTAGAACAAAAACATTCTTTTAATCCAGACAGTGACGTCAAAATTTTGGAGATGGAAAACAGATACACTCTCAGACGTAAATTAGAAGCCCTTCACATCAATAATTTATTAAACAATCCCCAACACACTATTCTTAATGTACAAACTACTTCCCTCTCACCCCTCTTGAAACTCGCCGCTTCCCCCGCACATTAACCCATCTGCGCGCCTCTTTTCCGCTACCCGGCTGGGCCTTCCCCTAATGGCCATTTCCCAGAAAAACCCTGCGGTCTATTTCCTCTCCATTGAGAGCTGTCTTTTGAATAGCGGGCAATGCCCTTCACCCTCACTGTCTTGTTTAGACCGAAGCTCCCAGGCGCCTCAGAATAGATATGTCAGTTTGCTCATCTCAATTTATTTAAATTTAAATTTATTATAATGATTTGGCAACAACCCCAGAACGAGCAGATCTCGAAAGCGAAATTTTATCTCATCAGATAGACATTAAACTACAGAAGAAACAATAGATGACGACGACGCGGACATATAATTTTCAGAAATTAGCGGAAAACGCGAAAAGCGTGAAAGGGCAATATAAACAATTGTCAGAACAGAATTTCAGGAAAAATTTAAAGCGAAAAACAGGAAAATCGAAGTGCGAGTTAAGAAGATACAAGAAACGGTACAAATTACATGCAGAACGTTTAGAAACGTATACAATGGAACCCATTGTTGTGATAGCAAAAGAATCAAATAAACCAGTTTTCATAAATATCTCGAGAACGCCTTGATGAAATGACTTCAAACTTTCTGGAATTGTAGAGTATAATATTAGGATCACGACAAAATTAGCCCCGGCACGGGAAAGTTAACACAGGACCGAGATAAATTGAATATTAGGATTTATTACGTGAGGGATTAGTAAAAAGAAACGACGCACCGCCTGACGTAGTGGAGTGACGTCATCATGGATAAATAACACGGAAATATTTATTTTAAAGAAAGAAAAAGAAGGGAAATAAATATAACGATATGACATTTCTTAATTAAAGAATAGACGATTTATGAAACCAGTAATGAAACGCAAGACGCCCGTAAAACGTAGAACTATGAACATATTACGATATGTTTTTGCAGTGATGGGCAAGTTTTTTTAAAAAGTTCCTAGAGCTTCTGGACCAACAATGCAAAAGAGAGGATAGTGCAGTGTGAGTTGAACTCTCGCGGCGTACGCATCATCCGTATCGGTATGATAGGAAATTCGAAATTTTGGTGTAATTAGTTTTGTGAAAGTTTATGCGGGAACACTATCAATTAGATGAAGTTTAAATTATCTGAGAACAATTTAGTGGACTAAATTGCAAAAAAAAAAAAAAACAAAAGAAACAAACGGGAATTCGCGTAAGTTCGGACACGAAAACGATCGGACATTTTATGAAACTTGAAGAGTTCGAGCGAGGTGCATCGTATAGTTTTGAACGGGGACTTTGATGGTGATTCATGGATTTCAAGAACTGGTAGCGGCTGATTGGATGGAGTTGGGTGCACGAGCTGTGTACCAAAACATTGGTCGACAACAGGCGATGTCAGTGTGTGTCGCCGCATATGAGCAGCACCAGGTAAGTCGCATGAACAAATATACATCTTTTCATTTGAAAAGTTAAGTGGAGGGAATGAATTTTGAAGATTCTGTCGAAGACCACGTCGTGCTGATTAAGTTAAAAGCAATAACAGTATAAAGTCACGACAAAATGCGCATTCCGGTATTGTAATGAACCGTCCTCCTCTTATAAAACAACTATAATCGCCCCTCGTTAGGCGCACCAAAACATGTAATGAACCACTACCTGCTCTAGATCAACTATAATCTTTATAATCGCCCGGCGTTACAACGCCAATATAATAACCAAAACCTGCTGTTATCAATTGCCCTGGTTATACTCAGCTTCCACCTCCAAGGTTGCCCGTCGACTAGCTGCTCCACCAGAACCTCCGATATTTTCTTACTTACACATAAAACCTGAGTGTGAGGTTGTGGCTGACCTGTACAGGATCTAACAACTATTAGGGCACGTGGGTGTAGATCATTAACTAGCTACATGCAACAATTAAACTACGTTCATTTAATTTAATATCGAACCAAGTGATGTTCGCCGTTATTTATTTTCTTTAATTTCTGTGCTAGTTCGTTATTTCAGTTGAAATATATATAAACTGGAGTCGTTGCTCTCCCATGACTCACATAAAACACTTAACGACAAAACAAAGTAAACACATAAACACATCAACGATATAATACACTTAAATTACATGACACAAAATCCAAAATATTTCCATTCATACTGCCAATTATAAATAAACTCATTCACCCCCGAATGCGTATTCTGCTTGTATATCTATTGAATCTATTTTACATTAAGACAGAACTTGATCTTGTACAGAAGCTAATTTTAATCTTTCTTCTCCTTCAAAATGTGAATTTCATAACAAAAAAACAAAGTTTCATGAACTTCCCTTTTGCCGAAAACGCTGTAATCCGCAGCAAACCATTGTTGCGCGCCGTCCTCGCTGTATATTACGCAGCATCCTCCAAATCCATCCTCCCGCAGCATTTCTCCATCACCCCACACATTACCAAAAATTTCTTGAACTCGCTGATATCTTCTTAGCATGTCCTTTCATTCCCCTATCATCCTATTTCCATTACGCAACTAGTAACGCGATTATCTGTCTATCGCGTGCTATATTTCCTCCAAAATGTCCGATTATTGAATATACTGCGACACATAAAATATTTCCGCGTTACGCATTGTTATTACGAACATCATTGCCTGAACTCACTATATCCATTCATGTTCACCGTGTTTCTCGCACAATCTATATATTTAAAAAAATAAGGTATTCTCCCATGGCTTCGTTTAGAGCTTCTACTGGACCGATTGTTGTACATTTTCTTTTAAATGAAAGAATATGATCCCTAGATGTGTTATCAGGTATTGTTTGTGTTGATTCACCACCATTTACGGTGTAAATTAATTAATTAAATCATTCTTTAATAGTACGCTTATCAATAGTCAATTGTTTTCTTTCAAAGAGTGGCGGTTTCAAAATCGATATATATGAGTCGATAGATGTGTTCGCGCTACTTGATGTTTTGTTTTGATTGTTAAGATTTGTTTACAATTCGTCAAGGTTTTGTTTCAGTGTAATAATTGCATTGTGTTGACAGTTTGCATGTATTTGCTTCTGTGGTGTATTTCGTAGAGAACATTCGCACAGTGGATTTTGCTCGGTTTTACTTTAGTGAAGTTGTTTGCAGGTTATGTCGAATTCCGAATCGTTGTCCACGCACCCCAAAAGACGCAAACGTTCATTAGCTCGACGCAGGGAAAAAGAAAGTCAGCGTAGGTGTCGTGATAGTGAGGTCATTTCGTTTTCTATTGAGTCATTGTCTATGAAATGTCAGTTTTGTTTTGCTTTGTACTTTCCATGTGAGAGAAATTCTGCAAATGATTTACTCTGTGTTGCTTAAACGGAAAAATAAGTATACTTTCGAGAAATATGCCAGAAGAAATCAAACAGTTGTGTATAGGAGATGATGACACATCAAAAAACTTTAGAAATAATATCCTTCAGTATAATAGAGCTACGAGCTCTAGCTACGAGCTAGAGCTACGAGCTACGAGCTACGAGCTCGTATATCTTTTGTGCCGATATTACATTGTCTCCTGGTCATGAGCCATAAGTGTTCAAAATTGTTGGTCCAGAAGCTCTGGGAACTCCACATCACAGAATATCTTCGTCATACCCTGAAGATCCAAACAATGCAATATATTGTGTACGTTAGTTTGGATTCAGTATTTTACATTTATTTCAGATCTCACCGTCAAATTTTGACGGGTTCTCAC